>JASDQU010506681.1:20967-47919 GCA_032191745.1 Picea mariana
TATTTCATGATAAGTCGAAACACATAGAGATCCGATACCATTACATCCGTGACATGGTGTAGAGAGGAGCCATAAATCTCCAATACATTAGCATGGATGAATAGGTTGTCGATGTGTTGACCAAGCCTCTATCTCATGTAAAGTTTGAGCACTTTCGATATAAGCTCGGTATAGTTCGAAAGGACCTCCCTCGATAGGGGGAGTAGTGTTGTGATATGCCAAACTAGTGCTGTACCTCCAACTTAATTGCTGTGTCAAGATGCCAACCGAATGTTGTGCTTCTAGCTTAATTTCTGTGTCGAGATGCCAGCTGAGTTATGTCATTGCAGCTTAATTGATGTGTCGAGATGCCGATCGAGTGTTGTGCTTCCAACTTAATTGCTGTGTCGAGATGCTAGCCTAGTGCTGTGCTTCCAACTTAATTATTGTGTCGAGATACCAGCCTAGTGCTGTGCTTCTATCTTAATTTCTTTGTTGAGATTCCAACTTAATTGCTGTGTTGTGATTCTAGCTTAATTGTTGTGTTATGATTCCAGCTTAATTGTTATGTAGTGTGCCAACCTCGTGCTGTGATGATGTACCAACCTCGTGCTGTGATGATGTGACCAACCTCGTGCTGTGGTGATGATGATGTATTAGTTTTATACTAATCCATATTGATGCAGATGATGATTTCTTTCCATTGTGAATGACGATGCTGCTGATGAGAAAAAATTCCGATGATTTATAGATATGCCAGTCAATGTTCCAAGACGCTGTTGATGATGATGTCCTCTCTCTCGCCTGATTCTGTTGTAGAATACCCTTATTTTTAAGGGGGAGTGTTGAAATAATGTAACTGCAAAGAGTATTCTAATTATTATTGATGTATTATTCATTAGATCAATCCCCTTTTGTGGATTGATCATGTCGGCTATTGTAAATGACCAAATCCCCTTTTGCGGATTGGTCAAAACATAATTGTAATAGGCAGAATAAGAAGTCAGCCCTTCCAGTGAAAAGACACCTCCACATGTGCCAGAATTGTATAAATAAGGAGGCTAGTGCCTCATTTAGACACACAGTCACTTGTTCATCAAGAAGCAAGTTCAGAGCTGTAGTTGGAGAAGGAAGAAGAGAGAGAGAGAGACATTATTGGGAGAGGACTTTTTGTATTTGTTTGAGTTATCTCTTGGCATTGTATTGGCTATTTGTATTAAGAAATTTTTGCTGGGTTTTCTCCCCCATGAGGGTTTTCGAGGATAAATGTTGTGTCTCTTGTGATTGTGTATTTCTCAGTGATCCTATTTATGCTATTGTTATCTAGTGAAATGAAAATAACTCTAATAATATCTTAAACCTTAACAATGGATAGATTAGCAGATACAAATCCATGCTTGTTTCTAAAGGATTTCAGTAGGTACATGGCATTGACTATGATGAGACCTTCGCTCCAGTAGCGAAGATGGATTCCATACATTTGGAACTTACCATTGTGGCAACCAAGGGATGGGAATTCCATCATATGGATGCAAAGAATGCATTTCTTCACGATGATTTCTATGAGGAGATATATATGGAGAAACCCCATG
This sequence comes from Picea mariana, assembly GCA_032191745.1. Taxonomy (NCBI): domain Eukaryota; kingdom Viridiplantae; phylum Streptophyta; class Pinopsida; order Pinales; family Pinaceae; genus Picea; species Picea mariana. Next base: position 22,539 of record JASDQU010506681.1, read on the forward strand.
GATTTATGCATGATTCATCTTTGGTCTTTCGACTTAAGAAGTCTCTTTATGGCCTCAAGTAGGCTCTGAGGGCATGGTATGCCAAGATGGACTCCTACATGTTGTCAGAGAACTTTGTACATTGTAAATCAAACTCGAATGTCTACATGCTCATGACGATTGATTCACTTCTACTCTTAGTTCTGTACATTGATGATTTTTTGATCACTGGTTGCTCGACTTCAACGATTGCTACAATCAAGAGGATTCTACATGAGAATTTTTTGATGATGGATATGGGTCCGCTACACTTCTTCCTTGGAATCGAGATCAGCAGGATGCATCAAGAATCAAACTATCTCAGGCCAAATATGCTCGAGATCTCCTTGAGAGATTTCACATGAGAGACTGCAAGTTTTCTCCGACTCCTTTCCTATCAGGAGTCAAACTTGAGGATTGATCTAGGATCTTTTCATCGAGTGACTTATAAATAATTAAATTAAATGAGCATAAATTAAAGTGCACCATTAAAGAAGGAAAATCTCAATAATGAAGAGACATAAGAATCAAACTCAACACAAAAAAATTGATAACGGAGTTCGTCCCTAGTGGACTACGTCTTCGGGTCCTGCTCTTAAATGGGTAGGCCTTTTTATTAACTCAACAAAAGAATTTGGCAAAATACATAAGTATACCTCATTCTGAAATAAAGCTACCAAAATTTTCTCAGATCATAAAACATACAACAACACTGAATTTTTGGCGTCGAATTACCCAAAAATGTCTGTCTCCACGTCTCGATCCGACTCTGGCACTCCCAGGCCTAAGAGGAATCCTGTCTCAGTTTTCGTGCCCAGTAACCTACAATAAATGATGAATAATTTACCTCGAACTATGTATCAGTCCGTACCCACACGCCTCTCCTTCCAACACTGGGCATATTAATGTATTAAATAATTAAATCGACATTTAAACAAATGTGAGGCCATTTCCCTATTGGTTACAGAGCATATATTAAGACGTGTATAAGGGGGGAGGTCCCAGGGTCAAGCCTGCGAGTCTCCTCTTTTAGATTGGATGTTGTAATAATATATATATTTAAACATATGTCATTTCACTACTTTGGATATGGTTCTAGCTGTTGGTCGATTGCCAAATTTGGCAGGGTCCCGCTAGATTTGGCGAACCCGCCAAGTCTTATATTTGTTTGAAATTTCGATCACGGGTTGTCATTGGGCATTTTCCCACTGCCACATGGCAGCCAACCATTGGACCATGTCAATCACTGTACCATCACCCTTCCACGTCAGTGTGCACTATTCCAACTTGACCTGCCACGTCACTGTACGGAATGCCACATGGTGCAATTTTATTGGTCCTTGAAATGACCCAGAAATGTCAAATACGAGTGACACGTGGAAACCTCTGGTGCTGCCACATCACCATGATGACATCAAAATGACACATGTCACCTCCTTCACATTCCACGTATTCTGTATAGATGATGACATCATCCATACTGATGTTGACGTCAGCAGTACAAATGTTGACTCATCCCCCTGCTAACTGGGATAGGTTGACCAAAATTTGACCGTGAATATCTTTCGATCCGTAACTCTATTTGACGAGCCGTTTGCACCATTGGAAATCTTGTGACACACTCTTCACGATGATGTCATTTTCATGAAGTTTTAAGAACTTTTATTTTTTTCCCTTTCTATATCTATTGAGGTCATTCTGAGCATCCTAAGTTGCTTCTGCAAGTTCTGAGTTGTTCTTAGCCTTCTCTGGATCCTTTTTGGATCATGCCTTCCCACTGAGAACATTTTTGGACCAAAAAAATATTTCATTAATCAATAGATAAGTGAGGGAAGAGTTCCCTCACCTTGTCCTTCTCAATCCACTTTGCCTTGCGTGGATGTGTTCCCTTTAAGCCTATTCAAAGATAATCAACATCACCCCTGCGTGGATTCCTCTTCCTTATGTCCAATATGATATCTTCCTTTAACTCATCCAAGTACTCAGGAGAAAACTCATCAACTGAAGGTATTGAAACTTACTCATCTTGATCCATGATCATGGGAGGCTCAAAAGGTTTCAAGTTCTCTACATTTACAACCGAGTAAATATGCATATAAGGTGGAAGATCCAGACGAAAAAAATTGGTACAACTTTTCTCCAAAATAGTGAAGGGTCCATAACGAATGGGATTGAGTTTCTTTCCTTCACCCTTCAATCTCTCCTTGCTGATGTGAAGCCATACCCGGTCTCCAACTTGGAATTGATGATCAACCCTGTGTTTGTCATGCTAAGCTTTATACTGTGCTAGAATTTTCTCCAAATGTTCCCTGATTGCCTGATGCACCTGCTGGATCCTCTGGATGAACTTGTGGGCTCTATCCTCTTTTCTTTCTTCATTTGAATCAACATCTCTCCCATAAATCAATTCCAAAGGAACTTTAGGTAGGTACCCAAAACATGTCTCAAAAGGCGAACATTGAGTGGAGGAATGTACGACTCGGTTGTAAGCATGTTGTACATAGGGTATCTGTTCATCCCATAACTTGGGATGCTTGCTGCAGTAGCCTCAAAGTGAAAGTACCACTGTTTGTTTTACAACCTATGTATTTCCATCGGTCTGTGGATGGAAAACAATGCTCCTCTTCAATTTGGTGTCCAACATTCTCCATAAGCTTGTCCAAAAATCCCCAAGGAATCGAGTATCTTGATCCAAGATAATGGATGCGGGTAACCCAAAGTGAACCCAAACATATTGGAAGAAATATTATCAGTCTGCTCAACAACGATCTGCTTTTTAAATGGCATCAAGATACACACCTTGCTGAACTTATCCACTACAACATACAAATAGTCATGACCCCCTTTTGACATTGGTAAACTCCCTACAAAATCCATGGAGATACTTTCCCATGGATGGGATGGAACAGGTAGTGGTGAGTATAGCCCCAGTTTTCTATTAGTGGGATTACAAGTAGAACACATCACACACCCCTTTACATATTTAGTTACAATTGCTTTCATTTGATGCCAGTTGTTACACATTATTTTGGTCACTTTGGTGGTGTCTCTACAGTTATGTGTTCAGGCTCTCATAAGGACCTTTGCCTGAGAAAAGTGACTATTGTCTTCTTCCATAAAGCATATTTTTAAGATGAGTTCGCACGCTGACTATGTTGTAGGGTGCGAGAATCTTGATTCTTGTAGACAACCCTATACCTAGCCTGCGAGGTGTTCGCAGTCTGATCTATAGGTAGGGTGTGAACCTATTTCTAAACTTAAAAGGAAGAGGAAGTTACGAAGGTTCTAGAAGAGGATCTTCTAGAAAATGAGTTGGCATTTGCATGGTTGACATCCTACTGACTTCTCAGATTTAGTGGGATCATCCTCATCCCTTTAACCATCTCTCCTTCTTCTATATAATGAAAGGTTTCTCAAGGAAGAGGTTAAGCAAGATTGAATGGAGAATTGATGAAAGAATTGTGTGAGGAACCCTGTTTGAATTGAAGCTTGAGGCCTCCATTTGTCCATCAAGCCATACTAGATCTTCTTCATGCAAGTGTAGAGAAAGTGTGTGTGTTGGAACCAAGGACCCCTGAAAGGAAGCTTGCAACATCAAGGCGATCTAGTTGTATCTTCTAATTTCATTTAATACAATATAGTGGCATGTCCCTTTCCCATAAAATCACTCTTATTCTATCACATAAATACTTGATCATATGCATAGGTTGTCATTGAATATACTTTTCTATCTTCACTTCAGTTGGTTTGTATTGTCTTGGACTTGATCTCACAAGAGCACCGGAGCAAAGTGGGAACAACAAAGACCAAAGGAAGCGATATAAAGGTATGCCACTCATTCCTTTTTGGTAGTAGCTTCAATGATTGCAACTTAGGGAAAGAGTCATGTCCTATCCTGTTTTGTTCTAGATCCAGGTGGATCTAGGGAGATCTGTTAGTGTCTGCATATATTGATTTATCATATAACAAAATTGGTGACTCAACTGGGGAACACCACTCATTTTTGATGTCTTTTGTTGGCCATTTTCTCTTGGTCTACTTTTTTCGTTGCCAACCAGTCTCTGAGTTTGTAGGAGACCCTTATAGACTCTCTGGACCTAGAAGTTCACTCAAAATTTTGGTCCCTTTTCCAAATTTTCATAATTTACAACCCTTCTCGCACTATACCTCTTTATAGCCTGCGAGAATCATTCATTCTCGCACCCTACTGTTCAGTCCAGTGTGACCTTCTCACATCCTACTAGTGTCTAGACTGCGAGAATGCCTCATTCTCGCACTGTACTCCACTACTAGGTTGCGAAACCATTTGTAAAAGTTTTGGATCAGGTCTTCTTGTTCTTTTTGATGCCCATATTTGTTTGTTCATATGGGAAGAACTTCTTTTGCTAGTGTTTGACTGTTTCTTGACTTCAAATGTTGCGGTCGATTAGTTTTCGAAGATTGAAAACTCTTCTTAATCATTTTTTCCTAGTTTTTACTTCTCGACCTTTTACCAATGAGGGTATAATCTTGGATTCTAAGATCTGAGTGCTTGTTTGGTCAAAAGTATTTGATCGGATTAAAAGTTGGGATTATTATTTCTTTAGATTGCTTGTTGCTTGGAAAAGTTCTTTGTACATATACATTTGAAGATAATTTTTCTTCTCGATTTTTATTTTTATCTCCATTGAAATATTTCATTTGGGCATTTATTGAGTATTTTATTTTCATTGGTTGCTTACCTTTTCTTAGTTCCAGCCGTATTTTTGGTTTCTAAGAAAAAAAAAAAAATTCATTTTTCTTAAAAGTCTTGTTCTTTTAAGCAATCATTCAGAAAATATTGGTGTTAAAACATTGAAAGAGAACGAATAGTGAATTTACATTGTCAATGATTGTTTGATACTACATTTGAAAAGAGAATTGTACATCGTAGTTTTCATTGTTCCAGAAAAACTCCTTTCTCCCTGCTGTAGATAGAATTCATCAAATGAAAGTTTGTATCATTCATTTCTATTTACGCACTGTTGGGTCTAAGTCTTACACAACACCGGTTTCATTTCCGTCTCCCTCTTGAGTAACAACAACCTTTAATAATATTACGCAATTTTTAAAATTCAATTAGTAACTTTTTCTAGGACTCTTTTGCACCAACATTAGCTAGGCTAGAGCTTTGAAATAGGTAGTGAGACACACTCTCCATAGCACAAAACAAACAATAGTATCTTGTGATAGGGAGTGTCAAATTCCATTTGAAAAATTTTGTCCTAGGAAGCCCTTCTCACATAAGGGTCAAACCTAAGGTTGCATTGAGATTGACAGAGTTACTCACCCTGATTTGTTGATCTCAGTGTAGAGATTGCATGTATTACGAGGGTCGCTTGAAGGTATACCCACAATGATGAGTGGAAGCCTCTCAAGTTGATTTCAAGATAGATACCCTGCCCTTGCGTGTGGATCGGATTGTCGACTATTTCCCTAGGCATCATTGTTGTTTGTGGTAACCTTAGTAGCCTATCTTCTTAGAGTCTTACACAAGGTGACTATGGAGGGGTAAGTCTTCACGGTACCTAGAATCGACGTTGGCCAGACTTACTCGGGCTCCTTGGAGGGTATACCCGCGATTATGTGTGGGAGCTTGCACCAGGGTGTAAGTCCGTTAAGCAGATCTTCAACGTAACTTTTCCACCCTAGCCTAGCCCCTTCTTGTCTCGACGTTGGATTTCATCACCAACTAGTGACTTCAGAATTGGAAGGTCTTGTTTGCTTGGTTTTGATTCCTAGATTTTACTAGTGCGTGTTGTTTGTTTACCTAACTTGTCCATATAATTTCTTTCGTAATATTTTAACTCAATCACAATTGAACCTCCATGCCGTTCACATAGAATGCAAGGACTACCCCCAGAAGACATGGAAGGTTCTCAACCCTTTCCTACCAACTCATCGGAGGGATCTCCTCAACAAAGTGAAGTCCAAGACGTTTCCACTCCACAAGTGGAATGAACTAACTCTTTAGAATGGTTTCGAATTACCAATTCTCGAGAGGACTTCCGACTTCCTCCCGACTCTGTGAGATGTATTGTTCGAGTGAATTCTTCTAGAGAAATAGTTGTTGAGTCTTCTAGATTACCAACTGGACCTTTCATAGGACCTAAGGGTCAAGATCCTTTTTGGACTACTGACATTTTTAGACGGGATCTCTTTGGCTCAGGAGTAGGCATTGATATCACTGTCACACCTGTGCTGCCCAAAACATTCAATCCAGACGCAATACCTTTTACTATTGCCTATTATTTTCTTGGTTCAGACGCTCTGCCAGCCAACCACATCTTGACTATCCCCCTACAAACGACCCATTACACAATGGTCCTAGATACTATGAGTCATCACATCGGGAATACAGTGGCTAGCCAAGCTCCCTTTGGCATGCCGCTTTCACCTAGATTCACCCCAACACTTCCCTCGGATATCATGCATTGAATGCTTCTATTCTCACTCCTACACAAATCCCATCTGGGACTCCTAGAATTTTCACTCCTTCTGGGCACCATCTTGTTCCTAGTTTTATTACGACACTTCCTCGACCCCCTTCCATAGGACCTCTTCCATCCCCTATCGGAGTAACCGACCCTAGTGGCACCATCTCGTCTTTCACACCCAATTACAAGATTTCTATTGGTGGACAATTTCACCAAGGAGGCCAAACCCAATCCCCTTTTGCAGGACAAATCCCAATTGGGACACAACTCCCGATTTGAGGACAACCTCCACCTACCCCACCCTATGGACAGAACATACCTCCATCCTTGGAACCATCTTATCCAAAACAATCCTCACTCAACTGGGGGGAATCAACCTCAAGCTAGCTCTTTCATACCCCCTAGTACAAGCCAACCATAGCCAGGTACATCCAATCCTTTTTGGGGCTCGAACGCTCAACCCCACACCCCTGTTCAAGGGAGAAACCCCAACCAATACAACCCTATAAATTACCTACCTCCACACCAACAACCAAATCTACCCAGATCTTCGCATTATATGCAAACTTCTTATGGTCCTACTAGTATACCTACGAGGCTACCTCCACAAAGTCACCAATACCCACACGTGAATAGACAGTTACCCTTCTTAGCCACCCTGGACCTCTCTGATCTATCGAGAATTTTAAATGATCCAATCCGTCACTCTCCTCAATGGCCCGTGATACCGGCCAAACTACCATTCGACATTCCTAAATTCGATGGTAAACCAGGAGAGGACCCAAACAATCATGCAATGACTTTCCACCTTTGGTGTTCATCCAACTCTTTGATGGATGACTCTATTCGTTTATGCCTTTTTCAGCGAACTCTCATAGGTTCCGTCGTAAAGTGGTATATAGAATTACCATGAGGCTTCTTCACCGACTTCAACACCCTCGCTATGGCTTTCCTCACCCACTACCAGTTATCGATTCGTTATGAAACAGGAAGCAAAATTTTGAGTTCTTTTAAAAAAACCAAAGCCACTCATATCTCTGATCACATTCATGAGTGGTGACAGAGACGATGTCTCATCAAGCTCGAACTTCCCGATCAGTTATTGGCAGAGTGGTTCACGAAATCATTCGTGAATGACATCGCTCATGACATCGCCATGGGTGGATTTGTCACAGAAGAACAAATGATCAGTCATGCTCAATACCTTGACCTCGTTTACTCACAAAAGGGTACTCTTTACGATTTACTCCCTGACGCACCTCGTCCTTCTACTACTGCTACTTCAACTAGTCCTGCTGCTTCTCATGTAATTGATAGTGTGATTGGCACTTTCCATGCCCAACCCCACTCCACACAAGCCTCTAGCAACAACCCCAAATCCGTTGCTTCTAATGTTCAAAATGCTTTGTTTCCTACCCCTCTTGCCGACAAGACTTCTGAGGTGAACTCTGTTCAATCTACCCCCACTGGAATGAATAAATCCAAAAAAGGGAAAGGTAAGAACAAGGAGGATAAAAATAATCCGCAATATTAGAAGACCAAAACACAACCTATTGACGATAAGGATAAGCGCAAACCATGATAACCTTGTCTTATCTGTGGTGATGATCACTACACTAAGGATTTTCCAAGATGAGCTGAGGTTACTAAGTTCCTGCAAGGGACTCCGAAACCGCCTACCCTGGCCGTGTTGTCACAACCCTTCCCTTCTCAACAATAGGCCTAATTGGTAATTCATGACCAACCTTCCCCCTCCAATACATCCTATGTATTAATGTGTACAGGTGATTCAAAGAAGAATGACATCACACTTACCACTCGAGCCAAAGATTATTCTTCCTCCAAAGAGAAGGTTGATGAAATAACTTCTTCGTTGGTCCAACCATCTCCCATGACTCCACCTACCAACGGTCCTCTTCATCTCGAACGACCAAGCCTAGATACAGTTCTTTTCCCTCCCCCAAAGGGTGTTGTCCGAAAGTCTGCTTTCAATCCTCATGCGCGTGCTGCCCAGAACTACAGTATTGTCGAAGATCTGGCCCAGGCACCGTCTGCGATGTCAACCCTCGAAGTCCTTTAGAGTTTTCCTACACAACGGAAGGCATTGTTGAAATCTATTGGTGGAATCGACCCCACAGATACAAATTTAATAATTTTTGACTTGGAAGATCACATTCCAAGGTTACCCCCTCAAATCACCTTTCAAATACAAGTTATTGTCTTCGACAAGAACATTTGTAGAACAATTATTGATGAGGGTGCCTCGATGTGTGTCATGTCTATTGCCTACTGGAAAGCTATCGGATCTCCCCCCTTAACTGAATCACACAACACGCTCAAAGCCTTTAATGGCTCTGGCTTTAAGCCTTACAGTGTCCTACCTTCGTTGCCTATTACGTTAGAAGGAAAAACAGTCAACATGGAAGTTGAGGTCTTCGATTCTCCTCTCGATTACAACCTTTTACTTGGCCATAGCTGGATCGATTCCATGCATGCAGTCGTGTCCACTCTTTTCCATTTCATACGTTTCCCACATCAAGGAGAAGTAATTATGGTGGACCAATTGGTCTTCTTTAACTTTGATGCATGTACCAACAACGCCCCTTTCATTGCAAAAACACCCCTTGGATATGAGAATCTCGGTGTCGATCTTCTTAAAGATTCCTCTTTAATGGGTACTTTCCCCATTCCACCACCCGATGTTCCACATCCGTTTGTCGCCTCGATCAACATGATTTCCACCTCTGTTCGAGAAACCCCTGCGTCTTACGACCCGTGGATAGTACCCAACCCCAATGATCATCTTCGCTATGGCGACCAAATGCTTTTGAGTCTGGTTGAATCCGCTTATCAAGCCATTCAATCGACAACCCATTCTACCCTATCTCTTGGTGATTTATCTCCGGATCCATTCCGCGTCATCTTTCCTATAGACAAGATGATTATGTCTATTATGTCCATGGAAGATACCCCTTGGGACGATGGACATCATCATTCCATTCTCTTCCTGGAAAGACACACCATTGAGAGTTACCAACGGATATCGACTCCGTCGACTGTTGTCATCATTTCTACCATTCCCGTGTCTACACATGATATGTTATACGAAGGGAACTTAAGTAATATATCACCCTTTCCCCATTCCACCACCCGATGTTCCACATCCGTTTGTCACCTCGATAAACATGATTTACACCTCTGTTCGAGAAACCCCTGCGTCTTATGACCTGTGGATAGTACCCAACCCCGATGATCATCTTCACTATGGTGACCAAATGCCTTTGAGTCCGGTCGAATCCGCTTATTAAGCCATTCAATTGACAACCCATTCTACTCCCTCTCTTGGTGATTTATCTCCGTATCCATTCTGCGTCATCTTTCCTACATATGAGATGATTATGTCTGTTATGTCCATGGAAGATACCCCTTGGGATGATGGACATAATTGTTCCATTCTCTTCCTGGAACGACACACCATTGAGAGTTACCAATGGATCTCGACTCTGTCGACCATTGTCATAATTTCTACCATTCCCGAGTCTACACACGATATGTTATACGAAGGGAACTTAAGTAATATCTCACCCAACATCCCCCTCAACATATCCATCAAACCTGGAGTTGTCAAAAATGTGCATATCGGGGCTTCGTGTTCCCATGACGAAGTTGTCACCTACAAGTCTCTTTTCCAAGAATTTCGTGACGTCTTCACATGGAGCTATGAAGAAATGTTGGGTATTGACCCCAACATTGTTGTACACGAGATTAATACATACCTGGATGCTAAACCCGTCTGGCAATGATTTCATCTGGTCCACCTGCGTAAAGAAGCCGCTATCAAGCTTGAAGTTGAGAAACTTTTCAAAGCTGGCTTTATTTACCCTGTGGCTCTAATTAACTGAGTTTCCAATCTTGTTCCAGTTAACAAGAAACAAGGTACGATCCATGTGTGCGTTGATTATAGGGACATTAATAAAGCCTAAAGACAACTTTCCTACCCCCTTCGTTGACCAGATTGTCAACAATTGTGTCGGAAGTGAAATCTTCTCTCTGATGGATGGTTTCTCCGGATATAATCAAATCAATATCGTACCTGCAGACCAACACAAGACTGCTTTTATTTATCCTTGGGGCACTTTCACCTACCAGAAACTACCCTTCGGTTTAAAGAATGATAGCACAAATTTTCAACGTGCTATGTCTTATGGATTTCATGATATAAAACACACTATGCAACCATATCTCGATGACTTACCGACTCATTCCATGTGCTGTGTAGATCATCCAACACACCTCCGCGCCATTTTCCTTCGATGTCGGTTTTACCATATACACTTAAATCCACACAAATGTGTTTTTTGTGTAGAATCCGACCAACTTCTAGGCTTTATTGTTTCACGTCAAGGGATCAGGGTAGATCCTTTGAAGATCGAGGCAATTCTTAATCTCCCTCCTCCTTCCTCACTTTTCCAAATACAGAGTTTGCAAGGGAAAGAAAACTTTCTACGTCGTTTCATCCCAAACTACGCTGATTTAACCCTTGGATTTACTCGACTGCTCAAGAAAGGTTCTGAGTTTGTATGGGATACCACTACCAACAAATCTTTCAACACTTTGAAACTGAATTTAACCCATACCCCACTACTTTTCCCACCCAATTACAGTCGAGATTATTTCCTTTATCTCGCAGCCTCAGACTCTACTATTGCTATGGTTCTAGTCCAGGAGGATGATTCTCATGACGAGCATGTCATCTATTATTTGAGTCGGAGTCTCACAACTACCGAAACCAAGTATTTACATGTTGATAAACTAGCCTTGGCATCCATCCAAGAAGTCCAACGTTTCTGGCACTATATCCTTTTACGCAAGACTACTGTGATTTCCAATTGTAACCCTATGCAACACATTCTTACATGCCAATTGCTAGGGGGAAAATACTCCAAATGGATCGTAATAATCCAAGAGTTTGACTTAGAGTTCAAACGCGCTAAGTCCAAAAAATCCTTGGTGTTTTCCGAATTGGTATGTGACCTTCCCTATTCTGAGACATAAAATGTAGCAAAGGATTCATTACCCGATGAATCCCTCTTTCTGATCAGTTTCGACGACTTTTGGTATGGGGATATCATTATATATCTCCAGACTCAGAATTTCTGGCTTGATTTATCTAGCAATAACCGCCGTCGAATACGTTACCAATCCCGTCAGTATATTATCCTCGGTGATACTCTTTATCGTCGTGGGATTGACTCTGTTTTTTGACGATGCCTCACATTTGATGAAGCCAAGAAAGCCTTGAATGACTTCCATTCTGGAGCATGTGGTGGTCACATGTTTGGGTATGCTACTGCCCAAAAGATCCTACAAGCTAGATATTTTTGGCCTTATTTATTTAAAGATTGTATTATCGCCATCCAAAAATGCCATGCTTGCCAAACATACAAGAACAAAATATGATCACACCCTACTCCTTTACACCCTATAGTATCCGTTGGACCTTTTGCAAAATGGGGTATCGATTTCATGACATGTCGTCGTCACTCGACTGGGGGGCACAGATACATTATTGTAGCCGTAGATTACTTTACGAAGTGGGCCGAGGCAATGCTAACATTCGACAATACGAAAAATACTGCAACACTATTCATATTCAATCATATCATTGCTCGGTTTGGTGTTCCCCAAGCTATCGTTACTGATCACGGTAGCCACTTTAGAAACTTCATGATGTTCGAACTCACTGAAAAGTTGGGTCTTCGCCATGAAAACTCAACACCCTATTACTCATAGTCCAATGGCCAAGTTGAAGCAATAAACAAAGTCCTCATTACTATGCTTCGACGAATGATAGGGATTCACAAAACTAGTTGGCACATTATGTTGTTTTCGACATTGTGGGCTTACTGGACATCTGTCAAGTCTGCTACCGAGTTTTTACCTTTCCAATTAGTTTATGGTATAGAATCCATCTTTCCGATTGAATGTGAGATACCATCTTTAAATCTTGCCATTGAACTTCTCCCAAACACTTCTATCGAAGAAGAACGTTTGTTGTATCTTATGCAATTAGATGAAACCCGTCGCGATGCCACCCTAGTTATAGAAAGCCAGAAGAAACATGTCAAAGCCCAATATGACAAACATGTCAAACCATGCGTGTTCTCTGAAGGAGGTCTAGTTCTCCTTTATGAACAAGATCAGGATTTGTTAGGAGCCTGAAAATTTGAGGCTATGTGGCCGCGAGGTCCTTATATAATCAGACGAGTGTTGGAGAAAGGAGCCTACGAGTTAATGGATTATGATGGTATCCCTTTGAGTGAACCCAGAAATGGGTTTACTTAAAGAAGTACTATGCTTAGGTCATCTATGCATAAGTGATTGTATTTTATTGTATCATACTCTTGTGTGTCACTTTAGTGTGCTTTTTCGTTATTTGGTTTCTACCCTCGACGACTTACCTTATGTTGTGCTTGGTTTCCAGATGTCAGAGTCTTCGCTACCCCACATTGGCTTCGCTGATGGCGCTAGTCATAGTACTTAGAACTTATCTTCTGTTGCATGGGCAATTTACACACCTACAAACGAACTCATCAGTCTACGAGGTGTTTGCCTCGGTCGTGCGACCAATAATATCGCAAAATATAGTGCCGTCATCGAATTGTCGATTGATGCTATTTCACTTGGTATCTTCCACCTGGTTATATGACTTGATTCACAACTAGTAGTGCTACAATTAAGTAATGTCTATGCTATCCAAAGTCCTACTTTATTACGAGTATTTCTATGAATTCACCTCTTGGAAAATTATTTTGATTATATCGAATACCAACACATTCCTAGATGTCTAAATACATTGACTGATGCTTTAGATAATTATGTGTTAGACAAACATCTGAGACATTTATAAAACCAATCACACATCACATGTATTATACAACACAAAATAAGCCGGTAGAGGCCGTATATATGTATATAACGATCAAAAGTTTTACAATTTTTTTTTGTCCAGGACCAAAATATCAAAATATATGAAGCCCATGGATTCTACAAAATAACATCACGGATGAAGCTCACGGTAACATACAACTGCTCGATCTACCCTATGGAGAAATCAACTGAGAGACTCAGACACACCCACAGTATGGCGCTGATAGTGTCTCGGGATCTCTCCAATAGTGATGTCCGGGACATCTACAGTCAGGCCCTCTAAGTTCTGTTCACCTGCCTCGTAGTCTTCAACATCCCATCTTGCCACTGGAGCCACTTCTCCCTGTCTCTGAATGGGAGACATTCCTGGAAGTCGATACGACCCCACATCTGTGTCATCAAAATAATTTTTTGATTAGTCCTTGGATAGACATAAAAACATTTTATATAATAAAATTTGCAAAAACATTTAAAAAGAACAAAATGTGTACTTCTCACCTAAGTCACCCCACTGAGCATCCTCAGGCAGGACCAAATCTGTATCTTCTCGGAAATCCAAACCAACATATGCGTAGTCATCGATCATCAACATTTGGGGCCTCAACTAATCAAAAAATGAATCGTTATATTTGATTATAGGCCCTGCTACATGCCGAGCCATGGGGTTACACCACCTCAGCATCCTCAGATCCTGTGGAGCCGGTAAAACCCAATTTACCTGTAGTCGCAGCAGTGGGACCCTCTCAAGGAATAAATACACCAAAATCGACCTGTACCCGAATTGCTTCAAGTCACCCCTTCTACACTTTGTCAATTGCCTCTTCACGCTACGGAGAATCGCATCTGACCAGTTAAAAAATTGAGTTTCTGTGCACTCTATTTCATATTGGAAATAGCTTTGGAGAGCCATGGGCGGAGCCGCGCTCCCAGCCATGCATACAATGGTAAACAAGATAGTCTGTAGGGTCAAGTCTTGGACCCCCAAAATGGAAACTTAACCCTTGTTTCTCTTTGCCTCAGGAACAAAATGTCAACAAACATACTCGCTCATAGGAAGTCCACCACCCCTACCTCTGGTCAGAGTCACATGGGATCCATGTCGTGACAACCCCATCAGAAAATATATATCGTCAATATCTAGTGTCAGCGTGTGGACTCCTAAATGAAATAACTATTTATCCACATCCCACATGTGGACCAGATACTCTAACAACCTGAGTTGGGCTCTCATGCCCGGGATCCTGAAATTTTTTAAGAGCGCACATTCCCGGAGGGCAACAACTGTACGCAGATCATTTTCGGCAATGGCATCATCCTCCTCGTGTTCCCTTTCCCTCCATTCCAACATCGTGATGATCAATACCTGCAATGGAGCCATGATAAGGAAGTTAGAAACTCTTTTTAACCTCTTGAATAATTTATTATTGAGTAAAAACTTGCACAAAAATCCACTTTTCGGCCCTCGCAGGTGAATCTTTTTCACAGTGCGAGATTCTCGTAGATGCACTAAAGCCCACTTGCGCAAATCTTATATTCTCATAGGTCCTGAATGGCCCACTTGGGAGAATGCTTGAGCACACCTTCCGACCCTAAAATGGACTCAAAACTCTAGAATTTGAGAATAAAAAATCAAAAGTAATCCATGAAAAAGTTGAAGAATCAGGAGATTACCTCGTTGGCTGAAACTGTTTGCTAAATGATCACTTGTATCTCCCGTAATCAATTGATGAAACTTGGGAAAAAAGGAGGTGTGTTGGACAAGTTTTTGGCAAAGTGACAATGAAATGGTAAAAATCCCTTTTTACCCATATTTATTCACTTTTTTACTATTTTTCATTGATTTTTATATTGTTTTTATTACTTTTGCCTAATACCCTAATGGCTTTGTGAGAATGGTTTTTTGCAGATAGCTGACCTAGAAGTCCAAAGGACGGTGTATGGGCATTTTTTTCTTTTTTTATATTCGTCACATGTACGAGTACCTTTTTAGGGTTTTATAGGGAAAACCTCGAGATCAGTCTTCGTTCGTTCTCACGCTCGAAAATATATGAGAACGAAACCGAGTATACTTTTTTCATCTTTTCGTACTCGTCATGGTAACATGAAAACACCGAAAACAAGGGAGCATCCTTTAAGCTCTTTTCACGCTCCATAAAATGAAAATATTGCTTTGCAATCTTGTTCTTTTCACGCTCGTAAAAGTATTTGAAGAAAACATTCGATGGACGATAGTTTATCACTTTTTCGTTCTCATCGAACTAATTTA
Source organism: Picea mariana (assembly GCA_032191745.1). NCBI lineage: Eukaryota > Viridiplantae > Streptophyta > Pinopsida > Pinales > Pinaceae > Picea > Picea mariana. The sequence goes on from JASDQU010506681.1 coordinate 38,208, forward strand.
CAAAAAAGGAACTGAGAGAGTTCTCTTTAAGTGTTTTTCAGACTCTCAAAACATGAAAAAAACCCAAGTTTTCTCTCTTTGGACTCGTTAAACAAACATCGAAAGACTCTTTATGGACCGAACCACTCCTTCCTATGGTTCGTTAAATGTACTCTGAGGGACTCGTCCAAAAGATGAGCTTACATCAACAAGCATATGTTATCCTCCTCAAGCTTGTGTAAAAATAAAGAGGTACTCGTCATAAATGGTGGGGGAAATTTTGGGAAAGGGATATACCTTCATATTTGTATTAGTGGAAGTAAGGGTCACTCTTGAACATGACACTCCCTGTTCGTCATTTGAATCCAGGTTGGGAAATCCATTTGTCTCTCGTCTGACTTACTACAAGGTCATATCTTGGGTCGCCTTTGAGTCAATGCGGCCAAGACCATTGTTGTGTCATTCGTATGTTCAAGAGAAGCCCAAACAAGCCCTCCATTGAGTCAGCCATCTGCAGTTGTCCATTTTTACCATGTCATCTTTCCCTGTGTCTATTTCAAATCATATTCATACTTTGACTTACCCTCAAAATATATTACTTATTTCATGTCATTGATGGGGGATACATCAAGGCCCTCCTGTGACGAGTCTTTTTCCTTCGACTTCAACTCATTATCCGGGAATAAGACATAGAAATCATTTAGTACCTTAGAACCTGCATGCCTTAATGGAAGGTCTCTTCGCTTTCAACAGTGGATTCACATCATTGGTCCCTGATTGAGAGATTTCGCCAAGTGTTCGACTTGAACTCATTTATTCACATTCATTTGGATTGTACTTAGTTAATTTGGGAGTCATTGACATTAATGGTGACTCCCCTCGCAATTGTTAACAATTTTCATCAATGATCGGTAATCAAGTGGTTTCTACCATGTTCGACTTCGACACATGTAATCACATGGCTAGATTCGTACTTTTAGATGACGGGATTGAAGACCATGGGTCTCATTTTTTTTGGCCCATGTTACGCTGGAGTATTTATGATTTATATTGACACATAGATCCACTTTGTATGTCGCGTGGCTATGTCCTAATCTGAGTCTTTTAACACATAGATCGACAGTGTATTCCTGGTGGCTATGTAGCATTTTGACGACATGGATCCAAAGTGTATTTTAGGTGGCTATGTAGCATTTTGATGACATGGATCCACGGTGTATGATTGGTGGTCATGGCCTACATTTATGATTTCATTCATTTGTGGTCTGAGCATGGGAATGCCTACCTCAGAACTGGTATTTTATTTTACAGATGCTTGATTGTTTGCAGGTTTTCGATTAGGTGTAATCCTTGTTTCTGACACACACACACATTTTACAAAGTTTTTCGGCTGTCATGAGTTCTAGCCTCATACTTTGGGGGGCATTCTGTTACACATTATTTTGGTCACTTTGGTGGTGTCTCTACAGTTATGTGTTTAGGCTCTCATAAGGACCTTTTTCCTGAGAAAATTGATAGTTGTCTTCTTCTATAAAACATATTTTTAAGATGAGTTTGCAGGCTAACTATGTTGTAGGGTGCAAGAATCTTGATTCTCACAAGCAACCCTATACCTAGCCTGCGAGGTGTTCACAATTTTCTCTATAGGTAGGGTGCGAACCTATTTCAAAACTTAAAAGGAAGAGGAAGTTACAAAGGTTCTAGAAGAGGATATTCTAGAAAATGAGTTGGCATTCGCATGGTTGGCATCCTACTGACTTTTTAGATTTAGTGGGATCATCCTCATCCCTTTAACCATCTCTCCTTCTCCTATATAATGAAGGTTTTCTCAAGGAAGAGGTTAAGCAAGATTGAATGGAGAATTGATGAAAGCATTGTGTGAGGAACCATGTTTGAATTGAAGCTTGAGGCCTCCATTTGTCCATCAAGCCATACTAGATCTTCTTCATGAAAGTGTAGAGAAAGTGTGTGTGTTGGAACTAAGGACCCCTGAAAGGAAGCTTGCGACATCAAGGCGATTTGGTTGTATCTTATACTTTCATTTAATACAATACAGTGGCATGTCCCTTTCCCATAAAATAACTCTTATTTTATCGCATAACTCCTTGATCATATGCATAGGTTGTCATTGAATATACTTTGCTATTTTCATTTTGGTTGGTTTGTGTTGTCTTGGACTTGATCTCACAAGAGCACCAGAGTGAAGTGGGAACAACAAAGACCTAAGGAAGCGATATAAAGGTATGTCACTCATTCCTTTTTGGTAGTAGATTCGATGATTGCAACTTAGGGAAAGAGTCATGTCCTGTTATGTTTTGTTCTAGATCCAAGTGGATCTAGGGAGATATGTTAGTGTCTGCATATACCGATTTATCCTATAACACCAGTAACAAAAACTCTGCAAATGAGCCATAGTTTTTCCTACCGCAAAATTCCTAGACACAAGAGAAGTGTGAGCTTCTCATATTACATGGACTTGTTCACTTGTAGGAATACATAGCTTTACCAGATGGTAGTGTAGTTTTCCCTGCAGACAATAGTTCTCTACCTGTGCACCATGGGTTATCTTCTCATATAATTCTTTAAAATATTCATCAACGACATATTGTTCCACATAGCTATCATGAGATAAAGAAGTATTCTTCAAAACAATAGAAGCAACAATAAGAGGTCTAGAAAGCATAGAAACTACCTTGTTACTTGTACCCTTTTTGTACTTGATTACCAAATGAAATTGTTGTAGAAAACCCATCCATCGTAGTGTCGATATTGTTTCAGTTTGTTCTGTGCTTGGAGATACTATAAGTGTTGGTGATCTGTATGTATGATTGTTTCCTTCCCTAACAAGTAGTGTTTCCATTTCTTTACACTTTGAACTAATGCATACAACTCTTTATCATATGTACGATATTTAACAACAACTTGGTTTTAAAGTTTAAGAGTGGTAACATATAGGTTTAAGATATTTCATCAATACTACACCCATGGTGTACCCGCTGGCATATGTATCGATCTCAAATGGTTGTTGAAGGTTCGACAGTGATAATATTGGCGCGGTATTGATATTTTCCTTCAAAGTGTCGAAAAAGTTTTGTTCCTTTCCTTCCCACTGAAAAGTGTTCTTCACACTGGTTAAGGCATGCAAAGGAGTTGCTATAAAGGAGAATTTTGAAATGAACCTCCTCCAATATTGGACTGCACCTAATAAGCTTCAGATCTCGGTTACACTTTTTGGCTCATGCCAATTTACAATTACATCAACCTTGGAAGGATCAATTTTTAATTGTCCTCCTCCTACAATTTGACCTAAGTATACAAGTGCAGTCTTGCCAAATGCACATTTAGACAATTTTACATACAACGTTTCCCTTTGCAAAGTATCCAATACTTTCTTTACATGCCTCACATGTTCATCCCAAGTCTTGCTAAAAATAAGAATGTCATCTAAATATACAATCACAATATCATCTAGGAAAGGCCTGAATACATCATTCATCACACACATGGAAGTTGCCGGAGAATTACAAAGCCCAAACGACATAACTAACCACTCAAACAATCCATGTTTGGTTTTAAAGGAGGTCTTCCATGCATCCTGTTCTGCAACCCTGATCTCATGGTATCCACTGCGCAAATCCAACTTAGTGAAATAAACAACATTCTTTAACTGATCAAGTAAATCATCTATATGAGGAAGAGGGTATCGATTTTTCACTGTTATTTTATTTAAGGCCCGATAATCGAAAAACATTTTCCATGTGCCATATTTCTTTGGCACCATCATGATCGAAGAACCACAAGGAGATGAGCTCGGCCTGATGACCCCTTGATCCAATAAGCCCTATACCTGCTTCTTGATCTCTGTCATCCCCACAACTGCTATCCGGTATATGCCCACATTAGGAAGAGGAGAATCCTGCTGAAGATGTATCTCATGTTGGATTTCCCTCTTAAGAGGTAATCCATCTTGTTCCTGAAAAATATCATCATACTTAGAAACAATATCAATTAATTTTTTCTTATGAGAAGGATCAAATCCTTGGAAAGCGCCGCATGTTCCAAAATATTTCTCCCTTACGACCATGAGTACATATCTCTTATTAGTGTTTATGAGTCTCTTGATTTGTCCTGCACTAACAAGTGTTGTGTTTACCCTCATGCTGTGAGCTCTAACAATATATTCCACTCCCCCCTTAGTAAGGTGGTATTTTTTCTCATGACGAAAAAAGACTTCTTTTCTATCATAAAGATAAGGAATCCCCAACACTATGCCGCATATATCAAGTGATACACCATCAAAATCTACTTTATCAAGCAACTTTGAAGCAATAGAAAATATGACCCTACATTGTTTGGTGACATTAAGTTTTGCTTTATCACATACCCAACGAAGAGGATAAGGCTTTGGATGTGGTTTCGTTTCAAGACCCATCTTTTTGACAAGTGCTTTAGATATCAAGTTTACTTGGGAACCCAAATCAAATAATGTATCTATCTTAGTGTGTTTATATACAACTCTTATGTGAAATAATTCATTCCTCTTCCGTTCATCATCATGAGATTCATTATTGGAATTTGAACTAGCATGAAGGGAATCCTTACCTTGTACTCCAACCACTGTGATCTTCCCTTCATCTCCTGAATCAGAAACAAGATCTTGTTGCATTGTAGCAATGGTTTTTGTCTTCCCCTTTCCACCGAACTGTTTCAGTCTCTTCTCTGGATGCAGTTTCCAACAATGTTCATCATCATGACCACTTTTCTTGCAATGAGTGCAAGATGGCTTTCCTCCTTCTCTCATCACTGTGGCGGTCTTCTTGTCCTTCCTTTTAAACTTCTTAAATGGCTTATGTGGGATATTGGAAGGTTTCTTTGTGGGATATTCTTGAACATGATTCCCCCTGTTCTCAAGGTGAGTGGCTTGCACACAAACTTCGTCAAGACTGGCGGGGTTAAACAAGAGAAAAGTTTGACGAATATAATTGTGAAGTGCACCAATATACTTCATTAAAGTTTCATAAGAATTCAAAGGAATTTTTAATAAAAGATCTTTCTTCCTAAATTCTTCTATGAAACTTTTTACAGTTTGACCTTTACTATGCCTTAAAGTTTTCCATTCCATCATTGCTTTATGTAAATAACCCAATGGATAAAATTTCTTCATTATCGTTGATTTAAATTCCGACCACGAGGAAAGAAGATTACCACACTTACTTCTGTCCTGAAGTTTGCTCTCCCACCATACGAGAGCGGTGCCTTCCAACCGAAGAGAATCCAGTTGCACTTTAACTTCCTCTTCATCAATATGTTGAACACAACAATATACTTCAACCTGTCGGATCCAATTATCTAGCTTTTCATGATTAGCGTCTCCATTAAACATAGGTAAAGAAAATTTTACATCAAGCTTTAATAATGGTTTCTTAAACGAGGCTTTATGGCTAGAATGCTGAGAATGATGAAACTGCTCAGAGGAAGAAGAACTAGAACTTGATGGTGAATATGGAGTCTCATGAGGGTCTCCTCTAGCCCCTTGGTTTACCAAAGCATCATCATTAACATGTGCTTCCTTTTTCTTCCCTTTCTTCTTCATCATCTTCTCGTAGTCTCCATACATTCGTTCAACCATTTCTGACATGTAATAAAACACCATATGAAATTTTTTCTCTTGTTCATAACGCTTATCCTATTCTTCCATTTTCTTCCTTCGATATGCATGACCAACTTCAGGATTAAAAGTATTAACATTTATTTAACCTTGCTTATGCTTGGCCCTAGTAAGCATTCACACTCAACAATTCAAGTCAAATATGACTACTCTGATACCAACATGATCCAGGATCTTTTCATCGAGTGACTTATAAAGAATTGCATTAAATGAGCATAAATTAAAGTGCACCATTAAATAAGGAAAAACTCAATAATGAAGAGACATAAACATCAAATCTGAACACAAAAAACTTGATAATAGAGTTCGTCCATGGTGGACTACGTCTTCGGGTCCTGCTCTCAAATGGGTAGGCCTTTTTATTAACTCAACAAAAGAATTAGGCAAAATACATAAGTATACCTCATTCTAAAATCAAGATGCAAACATTTTGCATCAGAAAACAAACAACACCAATGAATTCGTGGTGTCAAATTATCCAAAAATGACTGTTTCCACATCTTGATCCGACTCTGGCACTCCTAGACCCAAGAGGAATTATGTCTCGGTTTCCATTCCCTGCAACTTGCAATAAATGATGAATAATTCACCTCGAACTACGTGCCAATCTATACCCACGCACCCCTCCTTCCAACACTGGGTGGATTCATGTATTAAATAATTAAACCGACATTTAAACCAATGTGAGGCTGTTGGACTATTGGTTACAGAGCATATATTAAGGCATGTATAAGGGGGGAGGTCTCAGGGTCAAGCCCGCGAGCCTCCCCTTTTGACTTGACCATTGTAATAATATATATATTTAAACATATTTAGTTCTTCTACTTTGGCGATGGTTCTAGATATTGGTCGGTTTCTAGATTTGATGGGGTATCGCCAGATTTGGCGGACCCACCAAATCTTATATTTTTTTGAAATTTCGATCACGAGTTGTCCTTGGGCATTTGTCCACTGCCACATGGTAGCCCATGACTGGGCCATGTGGCAACCAACCATTGGGTGATGTCAACCATTGTACCATCACCCTGCCACGTCAGCATATGGTCTTCCAACTCAGCTTGCGATGTCAGCGCCACGTCACTGTATGGACTTCCACATGGTGCAATTATATTGGTCCCCGAAATGACCTAGAAATGCCAAATATGAGTGACACATGGAAGCCTCTAGTGCTGCCATGTCACCGTGCTGATGTCAGCATGACATGTGTCACCTCCTGCACATGCCATGTATATTGTACATATGTTGATGTCATCCAAACCGATTCCGATGTCAGCAGTACAGATGTTGACTCATCCACTTGTTGACTGAGCTAGGTTGACCAAACTTTGACCGTGAATATCTTTCGATCCATAACTCCGTTTGACGAGCCATTTGCGCTGTTGGAAATCTTGTGATGCACTCTTCACAATGATGTCATTTTTACTGAGTATTGAGAAGTTTGAATTTTTTCCCTTTCTCTGTCTGCTAAAGCCATTCTGAGCGTCCTGAGTTGCTTCTGCGAGTTTTGAGCTATTCTTAGCCTTCTCTGGATCCTTTTTGGATCAAGGATGGCAGGGACACTCCACTGGTTTACAACACATTATATAGACAGCTAGTGGGGAGCTTGTTGTATCTCACACACTTCATACTAGACATCTCCTATCTAGTTGGCGCAATTTCCAGGTTCATGTAAGAGCCGCATGAGCTACATTGGAAGGTTGCAAAGTGTATCCTTCGATACGTACATGGCACCATCACCTTTGGGATTCATTATGCAATAGACTCTACATTGGATCTCATTGGGTTCACTGATTCTGAATGGGTTGGCGATAACACTGATCGCAAGTCCACATCTGGTTACTCACTCAGTCTTGGTTTCAACCTATTTGTTGGTCGAGCAAGAAGCAGGATGCTATTTCTCTATCTTTAGCCGAGGCAGAGTACATAGGGGTAGTTAACATAACCATTTGGGCTATGTGGCTACAACATTTTCTCACTGAGTTGGGCATTCAGTTTCATCGATCGATCATCATATGGTGTGACAACCAGAGCACTCTGAAGTTCTGTAGAGATCTAGTTCAGAGGAAATAGATGAAGCACATCGAGATCCACATGCACTAGATCCGAGACTTAGTATAGGAGGGGATCACCAACCTATAGTTCTATCCTTTAGCAGAACATACGACAAACATCTTCACCAAGACCTTCAATGAGTAGAAGTTCCATTCTCTGCGAAGTCGTCTTGGAGTGAAGGACACAATTTCCTAGCAACTGTAGTTCTTATTTTTTACATATATTGTACCTTGAGGGGGGTTTTTTCCTATGATGTTTTCCCTCTTTCCTCACTTTATTTTAGTGTATCTTTTATAGTTACTTCACACACACCTAGGAATTTTTTTCCTATGGTTTTTTCTATGTTTATTAGTCTTTATCTAGTCTCCTAAAGTTTAGGAAGAATATTCCTCTAGGAGAATATTCTCTTCAGTTTTCACTTCAGTTTGACTAGTTTAGTGGAGTCTAGATGCTGCATTGGTTTTGTCACCATGCAACATTGGGATCATCACCAACTAATGTGCATTAGCCTTGGTATCATCACTTGACTAGCACATTACCCATGATTCCCTGATCTCCTCCTCACTTCACTATGTTGCAGTCAATTAACTAAATATTGGTAGACTAGTTAACTCAGGTAGGTGGCAGTTCACTCCCGTAACTTCCTGAGAGACTAGACTAGGTGGCAGTTCAATCCTATAACTGATGGTATGTGTTCAGATCACTCTAGACCACCACTATGGCGTATTGGCTTCATCTCCAATGTGCATTGGTTGAGTTATACAAAGCATATCACGTGTAAATTATTCATTATTCTTTACGGTTGATGGGAATTCTTCCATTCTTTCTCTCTTGCTTCTTCTTTCTCAATTTCTCTCTACAAATGTGTGCGTTATTTTCTAGCTAGATCTATTATGTGTAGGTTCAACACATTTACAATATGAACACCTTGAGCTTTTATCATCATAATTCTAGAGCATGGTCGATCCACTTCTTATTCATATTATTTATAAAAACAAATGATATATCATTTCATAACTACTCTCACCCTGTCATAAAATCCACAACATTGTCTTATGATGAGGATCTAACCCTTAAGGTAAGTCCTTTATGATATAACCGAGATGTTTGTATTTCTAAGAGCGATGATGGACCTAGAATATAAAAATAAAAAATCCATTCTAACTTTTAGGACACAATAAAGTTCAAGCATTTGAGCTTCCAGACTAAAACTTGATTATAATCATGAATTAAACAAAATTAGATCTCATAGTACTGAACCGTATTACACACTAACTACTGAATAACATAGAAATATTCACCATAACAATAAATGAAATAAGAAACCAAAATTATAACAAGTGTGAATAATCAACATTAAGAGTTCTTTCAGTAGCTGGCCATGTCTTGGTTTTCATCAAAATTCTAATTCTGTAGCTCATGTCCAAACAAGACCATTCCTTTTGAAATATTATATAATAGGATTAAGAAAACAAGAACAAGTATATAAAAGTAATAATAAATCTATTCTTGAATTCTATCCTCGAATCATGATGATAACCATAGTTTTCATTCATTAATCAACATAGAAGACCTAAAAATAAAACATGTTATGAAACCATTTGTTAGTTATTGAAAAATATAATGAAATTCTTTGTATTCTTGTTTCAAATTTCATGTTGAAAGTCATGAAATTCAAAATGAAAGATAATCGATATAATAATGAAGAATCAATGTTAGAGTCACTTTCAATAGTTAGCATATTCAACGCAATAATTTCCAATGGAATCATTTAAATCGAATTTTTTTACATGATTCAAAGCAAACCACTCAAATAGAAGAAACTCAAACAAAGGTTAAAGGACTTTTAAAAGGCCAAATATCCAGTTGATACAATTTTACCAAATTATTGCATTACAAGCTAGCCATCACACCAAAAAGAAGCCATGGAATCATCTCTTTGAATCAATCATGATAGAGTTGGACATCATGAAAGCAATATTTTTGAAAAGTCAAGGGGGTCTCCTTAAATAT
>JASDQU010506681.1:48014-62732 GCA_032191745.1 Picea mariana
GCACGGGGATGAAGCAAGTATCTCTCACTAGATAATATAATATTTAAATGTACAAGAAGACAAAATATAAGTCTTTTGACAAAAAGAGAGTTTGTCCCGAAACATGTGTACCACATTAACAAGTCAAACTTTCAAAGATTTAACTAGCTGCAATTGATTTTTAAAATATAACCTTCTAATTATTATCCAAAATGAAAATACAAGTATTCATTGGCTAGATTCCTACAAAATATATTCTTCACCAGAACACACCCTAAGGAACAATTCATGATGACTAGAAGATGTTATATTATAGTTTACCTCTAATACCACATGCATGGCCACTGTAGCTGAAAAGCATCTATAGCCTCGACTAAGATACCTTTTAACCCATTTAACTACTTTTATCCTATCCACTAGTTAAAGATGCATAGTTTATAAATCCTTTGCTGAAACTTTCTTTCTTTACTTTTCTAAGGAACGAGCTAGAAGCCATTGTCTTGACTTGGTAATCAAATAGTGACAATGTCATTCACAAATATCTACATAAATGAAAAGGTTGGCTAATGATGAGACCTCTTTTCCTCAATCATGCAATTGAGAGCCATTACTCTGGCTTGGTGACCATATGATGATAATGTCATACTGTAAATACCCATGATCATGATAGGTAGGATCACAATGAGACCTCCTATCCTCCATCTAACCCCTTAAATGTTATTTTTCATATGAAAAAGGGTCGTACTATGATTAATGTTAATCTGATTAGAGATTACTTAATGGATGGGGAAACAAACTTTACTCCCTAAGAGTGTGGGATGGCGTTAAGAGGTTTGAGATAATAAAAACACAAGTCTCATTCATTTGTTCCTAAAGAGGGAACTGTTAGAAAAAAATAGGTGTGCTTGTTTCACGATAGACAATATAACAATATTGCCACCCAACCATAGGTCGAAGCCACCCTCGAGCACCTTAACCTTGATAGAGAATAATTCCAGAAGCAAACCCTAGGCCTAATAACCAATCAAGGTAGCGTATCAATCTCTAGAGCTAGCATACCAAGAAGAAATTCTAAACCATAACCAAGAGAAATTCCAAGCCTAAAACCGAAAATACAAGTTGCAGTACCTGCAACTGCAACTACTCTCCAGACTTGCACACTTACTAAATTTTTGCAGTGCGCACTAGATTTCTGCAGTAGTGAGCTGTGTGTATCCAAATGATCTCTGACATCCTATATTTATACAACTCTTCCTTAGCTGTCTGGGCCGACTTCTCTTTCTGGAGGATAAAAACTCAATATTAATTATTTTCTTTAGCCGACTTGTCTTCTAGGATTATGTCCAATGCTTTAGGGTTTCTTCTTACTTCCTGTAATATTCTATTCTTTTCAAGGTTACACGTGGAGGTTTAATACCTCCCGCATCTACCATAATATCAACACTCCCTCCTAGCTAGGGAGGTATTTAAAGGTAATGATCTTGAGCACAAACACACCATTCAACCGATAGAATCATCATAGCCACATAGGCTATCTCATGATCAAATCATGAGCACCATCATCAATATCATTATCATATGATAGCATCAATTATATCATCTCTCAAATCCATACTCCATTTGAGTAATCATGCATGATGATGGATACTCCACAAAGTGATACAAGAACCATTCTTCTAATCCAAACATATGTCCTAGAAGAATAACTATTCCAATAGATGTTAGAAGCCATGCCATGGGCTACAAGTAATATTCATCTAATTCAAACATATGTTATAGAAGAATAAATTTCTTGGACCATTTTCTGCCTGGAGAATGTCTGCCCACCAACACACTAACTATCCATCTAGCTGATAATCATTTCCAATACTACATATAGTCTTCATGGAAATCAGAACAATGCCATTCAATAGAACACAACTGTGTATATACATAGTAGTAAACAACTACTATCCAGTGGTACAAAAACACACCAAGTAGAACACGACTACTTAATTAGTGACGCATAGTCACAACCATTGGAACACATTCACCACAATAGCATACATCTACTGTCCAAAGAAATACAGTCTCCACAACAATCATATCATATGGTATCAACTTGCATAAAACAATATCATGATATAAACTGAGTCATCTGGGCCATTCTTCCACTCACATCTGTGAGATCTGGAAGAGCATCTTCCCTTAGAAAGAAAAACATCATCCATGGGCTATCTAGACTATTCTTCTTAAGAAAAAAAGAACAACTGTCCCTGATTTATGAGCCTGGATCATTCACCTAACTGGGCCATTCCTCTGACACTAAACATAGTGCAACTTGGAGGGAATGAGTCTGCTCTAGGGAATGCCTATCCATGATTGCTAAACCTAGACCATTCGCCTAACTGGGCCATTCCTTTGGCAATAATCATAGTGCAACCTGGATAGAATGAGTTTGCCCTAGGGAATGACTATTCGAACCATTTCCTAATGGAAATGACTATCCTTCACCAACCTCCAAAATATACCATTATTTGAAACTGCTCACAACTGTGAACTTCAAAATAATGACTGCCCAACGAGGCAAACCATTCTACTTGACCACTACTCATAGTGATTTCCAAGAAGAATGACTTTCCTAGACCATTCCCCCACACTGGCCACAAGGGGAATCACTGTCTATGGTACACCAACAATCTATTGGACTGTTTTCATTACGAAAATGACTGTCCGATCTTGACCATTTTCCAAACTGGAAAATGCCTGTCCGTCATAAATATAAAACTACTTTCCGAATTGGAAAGGAACTTCTCATCTTGGACCATTTTTCAAACTGAAAAATGACTGTCCATGAATCAATAACATATTAGTGCTCCCTTCCACGATCCCCAAATTGTTTATTGAGTACGCAAACTTTTCATCTTAGACATAGGATTTCCCAAAATATCTGCTATCTGCTCATTTATGGAGATATATTGGAGAACCACTTCTCTTTTCTGGACTTCATCACAGAGAATATAATGCTTGATCTCAATGTACTTCGGTTTGTTATGGAACATTGGTTTTCTCTGAAGGCTTCATATAGCTCTGATCATTACAATATATCATGGTTGAATTCAACACTTCTGTTTCCTACTAGCTCATGACTTCATGGCAAGGCTCAAACTGAAACCTATCCAAGTAGCACTTCTTCTGTCATCATGAGAGTTTTCCATGGATTAGCAATCCATCATCCTATACTTTTGAGTAACTATTCTGATACACTATCTCCGTCATAGAAAGTTTTCACCACGCTTATACTGTATATGAGATGCTCTGCATCAATTTGTTTGAATCCATACAAGGTCTTCTTATACCTGCATACACAGGTCTCTTTCTAGTATAAGCTTCTTTCTCACTTGCTTTATTGGGAAGAACAATCTTTTACATGTAAATTTCAATCCATGGATACTACAAGAGGTATATCTGGAACAAGCTATTGTCATAGTCTTCTCCCTCCTTCTGGAAGAACCTCTGAATCTTGCAATGCTTCCATTCATAAGTCTTTTTCAAATTTTCTATACACTGTTCTTTATCATAAATTCCATTTCTTCTGCTCGATTCCTTCTTAGTAGGTTCAAACCAAGCTTGTAGTCTTGTGATTCTCGATATAATAATTGGTTGTTCTTTCTTTTCTATCTTTCTTGGAATCTTCATGTTCTTCCTCATGTCTCTCTTTAGATCTTGGGTCCATATGGGCTTCTATATTCCCTGAAGATTCCTATTCCTTCCTTTCATCATAGGATCATGGATGTAGATGGAAAACCAAGGATACTTTAAGGATTCTTTTCGAAGAAGACTTCTTCTAGAGTCTAACTGAACACATGCTACTTATCATGGCTGCTACTTTCAACGGGAACATGGATAGATACTTCATAATCCTCAATGGATCATATTTAGGATTAGCTCCCTCCTAATCCTTGCTTCATGTATGAATGCATGCTCTTCTTTTGGAATTATGTAATCATCTCCCTCCATCTAGGATAGTCCACGCTTTTGTCTGCATCCTTATTTCCTTCTGCAAGGTGTCACAAGTCTTTTTCTAATTTCCTCTTGATTTACGACTTCTTTCTATTTTGAATCCTTCTGGTTCTCTTCAAGTTTGATTCTGATTTTGGCTTATCTGGTGGTTGTTACTTACATAATATCTTCCACAAGAATTGTTATCAAAGTTTGTCAACGTACTTCATATTTTCATGTGTTTTTCTTGACTTATAGTCATCGTGATAACAATCCTTATCTTGTTGTTCTTCCATAGGTGTTGTTTCACTTGAACATCTTATATTCTAAGAAATAGATATACATGATATGTACACAAGCTATGTAAATATGGTATGTACAAGATCTTTGAAGAATATTGTTACCTTGACTTAGAAGAAGAAATCTGCTTCATCTTGTTTGAATTTATTTGAGGGTTCCTTTTCTTTGGCAACTGTTGCTTCGTGTGTTTCCTTCCTTTTCTTTAACTCATGACAATGATTCTTGTAGTGACCATATTTTCTACAGTTGAAGCATTGTATTTTTGACATATCCTTCTCTTGATCTGGTTTCTTCGTTGAGTCAAACTTCTTCTTATTCCTGAATTTCTTGAACTTTGTTGTGTAGGCTTGATCATCATCTTTGCTTTGGAAATTTTCTTTTGTGCTAATCCTTGATTCTTCTTGTGCACAACAAGTCCAAAGTTCTTCAAATGTGGGATACTCCTTTCTTATGTTCATGCTTGTGGCAAATGCATCCCATGTCTTGGGAAGGCCATTGAATACTATATTTACCAGTTCCTTTTTTGAAATGATTTCTTCAATAGCTTGTAGTTGATCTCTTAACTAAGATATTCTTACCAAGTATGATGTTATGATATCATCATAATTCATTTTAATGTCACATAGCTCATTCTTTAGACTCATTACTTGTCCAATGTTTATGACTGAGAAGAGGTTAGTTAGGGCATCATACATCTTCTTAGATGAGTCAAGATGAGAGATGTAGGGTATCAAGTGGTCTTTTACAGAGTCCACTATGATACTCATGGAATTGATGTCATTGTCCTTGAACTTCCCCATAACTCCAACGTTCTGAGGTTCCTTCTCTTTTCCTTCTTCAAATTGTAGTTCCACGATATTTCCTTTTACGATATCCAACACTTTATTCTTGGAAAGGATGAGGTCAATCCTTGTCTTACATGCTCTGAAGTTAGAAGCCCATTCTAACTTGTTTTCTGACTTCATACAGTAAATCGTGACTTCTTTGACTTGGTCAACCTTTGAATTTGACCAAGAACTCAAACCTGAAGTCTTAGCTTGTTGAGGGTACCAGGAGGTGAGATAGTTTAGGGTGCACTAGGCTATCCAGAAATTAGGTCAATCTCTTCACTTAAGGTTCCTTGACAAGAGGGTTAGGGTTTTGTTGCTGCAACAAAAACTTTGACTGCAACTACAACAATAACTGAGAAAAATCCTCCCAGTCTATCTTCTGGTGGTTAGACTATTCGAAGATAGTGTGGGCCCATAACTTGTTAGAAAAAATAGGTGTGCTCATTTCACCATAGAAAATATAACAATATTGTCACCCAACCATAGGCCGAAGCCACCCCGAGCACCTTAACCTTGATAGAGAATGTTCTGGAAGAAAACCCTAGGCCTAATAGCCAATCAAGGTAGTGTATCACTCTCCAGAGCTAGTGTACCAAGAAGAAAGTCCAAACCATAACCAAGATAAAGTCCAAGCCTAAAATCGAAAATACAAGTTGCAGTAGTTACAACTGCAACTACTCTCCAGACTTGCACACTTACTAAATTTCTACAGTGCACATTAGATTTCTACAGTAGTGAGCTGTGTGTATCCAAATGAGCTCTGACATCCTATATTTATTCTTCTCTTCCTTAGATGTCTGGGCTGACTTATCTTTCTGGAGGCTAAAAACTCAATATTAGTTATTTTCATTAGCTGACTTGTTTTCTAGGGTTATGTCCAATGCTTTAGGGTTTCTTCTTGCTTCCCAGAATATTCTATTCTTGTCAGGGTTACACGTGGAGGTTTAATACCTCCTGCAACTACCATAATATCAACATGAACCAATTAAAATATAATTGCATAAACTATATAAATATAACGTTACATGCTAATTGGTAATAGTCAAAAGGAAAAAGTAATCAATGCAGCTCAGTTTTAAATATGGAGGTAAAACTTTGAAAGTGTTCCACCATGGGAAGGGTATTTTTCTCTTGAAAATTACCCTGTAAAAGATTTCTTCAAGAACAAAAATTCAGAATGATGAAAGCTCAGTTGACTTACTTAAACCATAGTACCATCTATCTTGGGATTAACAACTCCCTATCCATTAATTAAAATTGAGAAAAGTTTGATAGATAGAATGTGACTCAAAATTCAGAATTGTAAGGTTATTAAAATTTGATGGTTATAATGGAATCAACATTTCATCTTTTAAACCCCAAAGATAATGATTTTCCTACCACAAATCTTCAAAAATAAAAAGAATATGAAGTAAACTAAGAAATCCAACTCTATTCAAACAAATTTGGAAACAAAATGAAAAGAAAATAATCAAATTAAACCAAAACAGTCCTTATAAACAAGACTTACATCTTATGTGAAAATATAAATGCACAAAATAGAAGGAATTTGTATTTAAAAAGGTGTAAGTATATCAATTCATAAAATCCAAATTGATCGATTAAGTTGATTAATTGAATTGATTGTAGCAAAACACTTTAAATGCATTTATTTTCTTCAGATGAAAAATTACTATCAATATTGTCATTTGTTGCATAAAATGTTAAGCTAATGAGGCCTCATTTATTGAATATTATGTACATGAAGAAAAACAAATAAACCCTTTACTAGAGTGTGCAGTCAAGATTCGTCATTTTCAAAACAAATTACTTATCAAAACGGGATCAATTATATCGTCAAATTTTCAATTGTCTTATCGCTTGTCTCCTTTACAATATTTTTGTTTTAAAATTGTAGAGAAATGACCATATAAACATTGCAGAGTTAAGTCACAATTGAGATACAACCTTTTTAAAGGTAATGTTAAATGAAATATAATCAAAATTTGAGATCCTTTTCATTAGTTTACTTAAATTATCCTTGCTTGCTAGTTTTGAAAAATTGATCATATTAAAACGTTCCACAATAAAACTAAAAATAATACAAATTTAAAGATATGACTCGAAGGGAAACGCTTAAACATGATAAGCAAGAAAATAAGTAATGAAAAAGAAAAGAAGAGAAGACTTCCTTGAATGATGATTCAACTTCATCTTGAAAAAGACGTCTTGCTTCACTTATTCAAATTGACAAAGAGAAAGTGAAAGAAAGAAAAAAAATCTAACCTATTCCTAAATCTACTCTAAACTACTTTAAATATTATAATACTAAGTGAAATTGGATTTCCAATGTAACCATCGAAGTAACTCCAATCCTGTAAAGACAAAAACATTTCTAATTAATAAGATAAATTGAAGTATTTCATAAATAAAAATAAATACATCATACCTTTATGATCTTCATTCATAAACAAAGTAAGTATAACCTTACCATTCTCTCGAATTTTTTTATGATATGAATCCTCAAGCCAATCTGCAATCCTGTCATAAACTCAAAATGTAAAATTTTACAACTTTGATGAATAATATTTGCGAATGATAAATACATCACATGATGATTCATTAGAGAAATCAAATTACTGGTTTGGGCCTTCCTAAAATGAATTAGTTCAAAATGTGAAGTAAATCGTGAAAATTTGATTTAATCAATGAATAAATATGAAATGAAGAATCTTCAATTTCAACAAGAATTGGTACATTGTCTTTATCATAAATCAATCGAATAGAAACATCTTGTAACATAGCTATTTCCCTTGTGAATGATTGAAGTGAAAGAACATCAAATCCTACTTCATTTATGTTATGCTTAAAATTCACATCACAAATATTTGACTTATCAAATTGTGATGACACAATATTAGATAAAGTAAAAAAAGTGTTATTCACATCAAAATCTAAAAAAAGATAAGGATATAAGTGATCTGAATTTTAAGAGGGTATATGGTCTAAATTCAGAGGCAAAAGTCATAAAGTCATAAATATAATAGATTTCCCATGTGGATCAAGGAGATGCCCACCTCCTCATTAATTAATTGGGCTAACAGGTTGTCCATATGGGTCAAAGAGAGTCCCACCTTTCCATTATTGTATTGGATTTTATTTCCCACTAATTAGATAGCTGGGTAGTTAGATCTATTATTATAATAATAGAGACTCATTTAATGAGCTCTTTCCATTATTGTATCAGGTTTTATTTTCCACTATTTATTTAGCTGTGTAGTTACATCTATTATACTAATAATATAGACTCATTTAATGAGCTCTTTTTGACTTTGTCCAATGGACCATTTTTTAATACTATATAAAGGCCTAACAAGCCTTCTCATAATATCAAGTTACTCATTTTGGTTTCTCTCATAATTTCTATTGTTATCAAGTTACTCATTTTGGTTTCTCTCATATTTTCTATTGTTCATTGTGGGATTAATTAGCTATGAGTGATTTACTAGTAATTAGTTTTAGAGGTGAGGCTCCTCTTTGAGACTCACCTCCCGAGTACTTCATTTACCTATTTTTGTCCATGCTTCTTTTCATGAAATATTGGCACGTCTAAGATCCTCCTCTCTTGGCATTCAAGCCATCTAGATATCATTCCCCGTGATCTGAATCAGTGGTATCAAAGCGGGTATGATCTCCATCGGAGCAAGGGTTTGAAGCATGCTGCGAGTTCAAACATTTGCAGCAATCACCAACCTCCTTTTGGTACTATCAGAATCCATTTTCTGGGCCATACATTGTAAGCATCATAGTTGGTCCACAGTCACTACTATGGATTCACAGAATTTATGAATAAATTTGCAGAAGGATGTTCACAGCCCCCCAAAGTCATGATTTTTCCATATTATTTTTTTTAAAATTTTGGGATTTTATTAAAATTTCTTTATTTTTCTATCCATGTACAATGCCATTGTAAACTAGGTTAAGGGTCTACCACACACCCTTAGTTATGGGTCAACCACACAAAACCCTTCTCTTCATTGGGTATTTTCACATTGTAATCATAATGGTACGATAATGGCATTTCTTTTTTTAGCATTGGTGAAATGATGGGTACTGGAAATACTGAGAGGGGGCGAATCGTTATTTCCCTTTTTCAAAAATTAGAATTTTCTTTGATATTTTTATTTTCCACAACAAATCAACAATGGAATTGTATTTAAAATCAATTATAAATATATAATTAACAAGAATTATAAGGTTTTATAAAGAAATAGTGAAGGACACCAATCCTTTTTAGAGCACCAACTCTAGGAGATACAAATCCCCTTCTTCAAGACATCAACCCTAGGAAGTATCAACTCCTTTTTCTTTATGGCACCACCCCTAGGAAGCACCAACTCCCTTATCTTTAGGGCACCAACCATAGGAAACACCAACTCCCTTAACTTTAGGGAACCAACCCTAGAAAACACCAACTCCCTTAAATTTAGGGCATCAACCCTAGGAAGCACCAACTCCCTTAACTTACACTTACTTAGTAAAGGATATGAATCCTTCCGTGCTCCTCCCTTCCACCCTCACTGCATAAGAATCATCCATTCTTCTTCTTAGACTCTGCTTCTGTTTTGATCTTCTGATCTAGACTGTAGAGACACTTCTTCTTCACCGTTCCTTCTTGCTTATATAGTCTCCCAACTAGTGTGAGATATGAATCATTGTGTCCCTTTGTTGGAACCATCACACCTCTTCATTTAAATAACTAATCTTGATTTCGAACTTTGTCCTTATGAGTTGATCACAGACATGGATCAACTCAGTATATCATTCTCATGCTTCTCTTGCATTCTCAGTTCACCAATAGATCATATTTGAGATTTTACCGATTCTCTATATTGTTCTGGTGTGAATTCTCTGTCAAATTATTCTACATACCTTAAGCTATTTACAGAAATGAAATCTGTATGAGGCGCTTCCTTTAAACCATTTAAATATGACCATATGTGCAAAAAAATAGGCTTATTAATTTAATCGATGTTCCCAGTTCCTCACGGCTCATGTGTTTGTAACCCGTGACCGAGGGCTAGAACTTGGTCCTCTGGACTTCAGCCTTTGGGTGAATTCTCTCTTAGAATCATCCAGTCTTCCAAAGTTTTACCTTCCTGAAGTGGTTACCTCTCACAAGTATTGATCCAATGGTTAGCATGATTCCTAGAACCAAATCAACGGTCTAGCTTTGATCCTTACACTATCCTTCCACTGCTTAATCCAATAACCATGACTTAATCAAATATTGAGATGGACGACCATTATTTAATTAAAAATTTTGTCCTTCGGGACTTCTATCCTCTACAAGCTTTCAACCTTCCAAAGTACATTTCACTGAAGTAGATCAGATGGTCGATATTCATTCTTCCGTTAGATGGACGATCCTTGCTTGTCTAGAGGTTTCAAAAAAATCGACGGCCATGACTTAATCTGTAGTTGAGTGGACAATTCTCGTTTACTTCGAGAATTCATAGCTTTGGGACTCCAGATCTTATATCTTTCCAACTCCTCTAGAGAAAATTTCACTGAAGTATGTATTATCTATTTACTTGTAGATCAGATGGTTCTGTATTAATCTGTGGTTGAGTGGACGGTCTTCACAAACTCAACAAGACATGTTTTTAATGGCCTTATAATTGTTCTCTTTTTGGATATCGACCATGAATCTTCCTTCTCGATGGACGGTCAGATCTTACTTCAGTTCTTTGACTCTTCGGGACTTCGGGTTACTAGAACTCTGAGGTAGTTCAATTCCTTTGAAGTGTTTACCTACTGAACAAGTCATAAAGTTGTGGTGACCGCTTGCTGTCAGTTGTATAGTACACCTTACACTATCCTTCCACTTGGATTTTATCCAACGACTATGATCATTTCTAGATCAATGGTCCAGATTCATTTCAGTCTTCAGGACTTCGGGTTATTCGCTTTTCACCACTTCCTAATTCTCTTGGAGTGATATTCCCCAAAGAATAAACCTCAAGTAACTTGACTTCATCTAATGGTCCTTCTTTAACCCAAAAATCTTAACACAATCCAACGGTTTTTAGGAATTTGACTATTCAGGATCTCGGGCCTTTGGCCTTGCTTATCCTATCCTTCCACTTTATTTTGATTGGATGGTAAATATAACTCCCAAAATGTTTCTTATATTGGATGACTCATGTCCACTTCGGGACTTCATCTTCGAGCAAAATATATTTTCCTTCGGGTAATTTTATCCGAAGTAGTCAGCGCCAAATTTGACCATTGTTCCTCCTACATGATATGATGGTTTAAGTTACTCGCAAATCTTCAATCAGATGGCCATGATTTAATACAGAGGTGCTAAACCTTATTACCCTCTTTGCCGAAAGATCTCTAACTACGACCCATGTGATCGAGGCTATGAAGTCATTCCGATATTTTGGGTGCTAATATCTCATCAAGGATCGACGATCATGCTTGAACCTGCTGTGATTCAGTCTTGGACGGTTGGGATTTTGATCTGCAAA
The DNA here is from genome assembly GCA_032191745.1 of Picea mariana. Classification (NCBI taxonomy): domain Eukaryota; kingdom Viridiplantae; phylum Streptophyta; class Pinopsida; order Pinales; family Pinaceae; genus Picea; species Picea mariana. The sequence continues at coordinate 59,620 of JASDQU010506681.1, forward strand.
CCTCGAGCAACGGCAAAAGAATTTTTTTTTGTTTAATTTGAGCCTTTAACAAAGTTTTTTTGTCATAAATTTTAAATGTGTACAGAGCTTCCAAAATCGTCGACATGACTTGATTAACGCTATTCCAACAGTCTCACACAGATCTCGATGGGATTATTTTAGAGCGATGTTTCTGAGGCACGTACTAGTGAAGGCGGACTTTGCACTTTCCAGATCAGACGTGGAAGCATAATTTTGTTTTAGTAGCTGATTCATATTTATGCCAATGTGTAAATGACAAATGGAATTATCATGGTGGCATTCCACAGTGAGTGAATTGCTATGATTGTTTTCAATAGTTTCGGGGTATTTGAATTATTGTGATGGTCTTCAACAGACACCGCATCAGTATTTTCAGTTCTGCTACAGGGCTCTTGTTCAGATTACATCCAAATCTGCATCCTTAGCATTGCTAGAACAATGACATTTTTTGTCTACTGTTAGAATTTTTTCTATTTAAAATCAACCATTGTCCAGGATCAGATTTTTTTTTATTTTTATAGTGCAAATACAATCAGATCGGTCACTGCCGGCTTCAGCAGAAGGAGTCTCTTTGTCAATTATAATTGGCATTATCTTGATGTGCGTGGCAGATTTTGAGAGGATAGTTGAAAGTGTTATTTTCAAAGAACATAAGTGAATTATCTTATTATCTTATCAAGTATTTTGTTTTGTAACTCAAAGTCTGTTTACTTTGAGGGGGGGCAAAATTGCCAAATTTTTGTAAAAGTGTAAAATTTTGAAAGTTCCTTGCATTTGACTGGAGCCAAGTACAAAGCTCAATCATTTTTTCCTTGTTTCAATGACTATACGAGGGTCAAGGCCAAGCCCCGATAGATCGTCTTTGGTGTGATGCGTTTGGTGTGTTGTTCATCTTCATATTTCTTGGCGTGATTATTTCTGGTGCGTACATTCACTAAACTACAATGTTGAAATTAATTAATTTATTCTTCGACTCAGATAAACTTGAAGGCACAAAATCTTACAAAACATGGAAATGACTCATTGAAAGCACTCTCATTTACAATGAACTTTGGCGTGATATCTGTAATGAAGATACTAATCCCACTAAGCCGACAGATGCAACGACATTATCAAAATGGGAAGTTAAAAATGCCAAAGCATTAGCACTTATTAAATCTTCAGTTAATGATGAGATGCATGTGCATATTGAAAATACGACTGATGCGTGGTCTGCCTTGAAAGTTTTTAAAGATTTATTTGATACTCAGCCTGAATCCAAGAAAGTTGATCTTCAATTAAAGTTGCTTCAACAAAAATTGACTGAAGGCGGTGATGTCCATGAATATATTTCCAGACTTAAAAACATTAAGCAGAAAATATTAAATGCGGGTTTTCAAGCAGTAGATGATAGTTTTATGACTACAATATTAATAGATGGATTTCCTTCTTCTTATACACATTTTTTTGGAGACTTTACAAGTCACTGGAAAGTTAGACAAGCTTACATTTGATGAACTAAGTGAACTATTATCTCAACACAATAAAACTTTTGGAAAGAAAAAACAAGTTGGCGAAGATGTTTTTTTCTCAGAAGAAAGCACAAGTAAGACTTCAAGTGACAGTTATAGCAGCAGAGGAAGAGGAAATTTTGTACAAGGTCGTGGACGAGGCCAACATAGAGATACAAATTTTCAAGGCAGAGGCAATAGTCAAGGCAGAGGCAACAATCAAGGAAGAGGGTATTTTCAAGGTAGAGGAAACAATCAAGGCAGAGGATATTTTCACGCAAGAGGAAATAGTCAAGGCAGAGGCTCTTTTCAAGGTAACAATCAAGGCAGAGGACAGACTCCATCTAGAAATCAAAGCAAGGGCAGAGGACAAAATTTTGGCAGAGGGAGAGACTTCAGTCAAATTGTTTGCAGAAGGTGTAACAAAGTCGGTCATTATGCAGAAGATTGTCGCACTTCCATTGATAAAATCGCCAAGTTTCACCAAAACACAACACAATTTGCTAATGATCGACAAGATGATGATTCAGAATATCTGTTTACCTCATCTTTAACATTACAGATTTCCAATGATTTTCAAAGTGATTATGAAGATGATTGGATTTTAGATTCAGGGGCATCTCAACACATGACTTTCAGACGTGACTTCTTTTGGGAATTTCAAGAATGCCATCTTAATTTTGTTTTTCTTGCAGATAATACTAAACATACTCCTTATGGAAGAGGAGTCGTTAAAGTTTATTTACCTGATATTGGAGAATGACTAATTTCAAATGTATGGTATGTACCCACTTTCAAAAAGAATTTGTTGTCTTTAGTCACAATTCGACAAGCGGGACATCAGGTAATTATGGAAGATGGCTTGGTGAAGATAAATTCAATCAAACAAAATATGAAAACAATGATGACAGGATATGAAGACGAAAAACTATTAAGGATGAAAGGAACAGTTATTCCAAGACATTCAGACTTTGCAGGATTAGTAAGTACAGGTATCTCCCCTACCAGATTGTGGCATGTGAGATATGGACATCTCAACTTTGATAGTCTGGCTCAACTACAAAAACAAGGGATGGTTAAGGGACTTCCCACTTTCAAAAAGGACACTTCAAAATGTGAAGCATGCATTTATGGCAAACAGAGTCGAGAAAGTTTTTCCACAAGTTCATGGCGTGCCAATCGGCGGTTGCAACTAGTTCACAACGATGTTTATGGACCCCTAGAAACTTCTTTCGGTGGTTGCAAATATTTTGTACTTTTTGTTGATGATTTCAGTAGACTAACTTGGGTTTACTTCTTGAAGCAAAAGTCAGAAGTATTTGCCAAATTTAAGATTTTTTGACAACTTGTTGAAAATGAAGTTAAAGAAAAGATAGGTACACTCAGAACAGAGAATGGCGGAGAATTCACTTCTAATGAATTCAACACTTATTGCTCAGACAATGGGATCAGAAGACATCTTACTAATTTCTACACTCCTCAGCAAAATGGAGTCGCAGAACGAATGAATTGCACTTTGTTAGGAATGGCAAGATCTATGTTGAGTTTTAAAAGGTTAAGTTCTACATATTGGGTAGAAGCTATCCATACAGCTATATACTT
>JASDQU010506682.1:65104-80789 GCA_032191745.1 Picea mariana
AAGTAAAAATAAAAACAATAAACTATAGATGACAAATAAACGGAACACATCGCCCACACAAATAAGAGCGTCTCGTTTCTCTAAATTACAGTAGTATATTTTAAAAGAAGCAGTAAGTCGCGCAAGATAGCGCCGGGATTTTTCGCATGCTATTTTGGTTGGCTGTGGCGGAGCAGTGTTCGATATCCGGTTACAGATAAATCCCCGCTCACACGAAGGCCAACAAAGTTTTTTCTTCAGTCTCTACTAATAGTTGGACTCTATTCTCAGCCGCCTCCTTCATATCTTCGCTGCTGCGAAGGATTTCGGAGGCAAAATTGTTGGATAGGAGGCGAAATCGTCTACGGACCGGTAAGCTTTGTTATTTTTCACAGGTAAGCGTTGTTTTTTACCCGGAAACCGAATATTTTTGCGCTTTTGTTCGTTAAGTTCCCATTTATCAGAAGCAAGCAGAAGTTTGAGGAGTATAAAGGGCTAAAGAACGACGATTTGAGGTCGTTGAGTAAATTATTCTTAAATCTTTGGAATAAAAAAGCGAATCGCATGATTCTTATTCTTTAGTGATGTAAAAACGTCGTAGAAAATAAGAAGAATCAGGGTTTCATTGTTAAATAATTTGAATCCTGAATATTTTGTGTCTCTGGAAATCATGTCATGTGAATTTTGCAGCTTGGGAGTAAATAGGAGTAAGTTTGCAGCCTGGGAGCATGTTTTTGTAATGCAATGTAAAGTTTGCAGMTTAGGTGTAAAATTATGCGATGTAAAGTAAAATTTGCAGCTTAGGAATACAATTATGGATATTGAATTTGATTACTGCTCATTCGAGCTTCATTTTGCATGACATCTTATTGCGCGGTGTGCGACGGAAGAGATTTTAAGTCGTTGATTTATCTTTGTTTTTTTTCCCCTTTGTTCGACTTAAGTGTACCTATTTGACTGTTAAAATTACTGTTCATTGGTTTGGAAAAATTAAAATATATCCGTTTTTAAGGAAATTTGCCTTAAACGATTAACCTGTAATTTCGCCGGCATTTATGCATTTTCTCCGGATTTACCAAATTTAGCTCGATTTCGGTGCTCTCTTTGTGCAATTTTATGGATTCGAGAAGATTGTGTAAAAAACCGATTATTACTACAGGACTGGATCAGCTCTTTGCTTCTTGTTCCAGCTTGCAGTGTTCTGTCTAAACATGCAATCCTCCATAAAAAATTCAAAACAAATTCAATCTGTGTAGTTAAGTGTCTTCTGCGTGAGATTCTTTTGCTTCAGACTGTCATATTCATCAGATGTTTGATGGATTTTCAGGTCAGGCGTTGATCGGCGTGTTGTGCTGGTAATTCTGGAAGGTTTTTTGGTCCTCTGTTGCCGAGAAGTTTAGATCATGGCTCCTAGACCATTGGATTATGAGTGTATTAATGAGAATGTGAAGAAGGTTGCATATGCTGTCAGAGGGGAGCTCTATCTGCGTGCCTCCGAGCTTCAGAAGGAAGGAAAAAAGGTAATTCTCATGCCATTACACCTGTGGTCATTGATCTGGCTGGTGATACCGATCCCATATTTTAATTTTGTTTTTCTGTGTAAAGATGATTCAATAGTACGGAAAAACTACAAACAATAGAATAGAAAATGTGTCTTGGTGTCACGCTCCTAGCTGCTAAGCTATACACACTTCAAACAGGAGGCAATCCATTGGATTACGATTTCAATTGAAACAGAAAAAACAGAGGGCATTCAATATTCCTTTTGTACACAATAAATCTTTAGTGAGAAGCTCTGATATTTTTTTCGGGAACAAAAAAGATTAAATTTCCATTACTTCAAAACGCTGGCCAGCCATACCCATCACCAGAATACATATAAACAGACTTCCACAATTCAGTTCCATTTTCAACTTGTCTGCTTTGTCAAAATACCTTACATACAGCCGAAACTTATCTTATCAGAAAGAAAACACACAGTAATGCTCTACATACATCCGCAGATAAAACAGCTACAAGCAGCAAGACACTCTAAGCTTACCTTAATCTATATTGATAATTTCATCATTTCCTCCTTCCGTTGGGCTTTCCACTTCCTGAGAGGGCTTAGTAAAAATGAAATTTGTAAAGGATGCATGCTAGGCAAAAATATAAAGAAAACATTTCCTAGTAGTGACATTAGAGTTCAGAGCATCTTAGATCTGGTTCATTCTGATGTATGTGGTCCCATGTCATTTCCCTCACTTAGTGGTTGTTTGTATTATGTCATTTTTATTGATGATTACTCAAGAAAATGTTGGATCTATTTCCTTAAAGATAAAAGTGACACATTTGATAAATTCAAAGAGTATAAAACCTTTATTGAAAAGTAGACAGAGAAACACATCAAAACCCTTAGAACAAACAATGGAGGAGAGTTTGAATCTCTCCAGTTTGAGGATTTCTGCAAGGAAGCAAGAATCAAGAGACAGTTGACCGTCCCATATAAGCCTCAGCAAAATGGAGTTGCCGAGAGGAAAAACAGGACAATTTGTGAGGCAGCGAAAGCCATGATGTTTGACCAGGATCTGCCGAATTCTTTATGGGCAGAAGCTACCTCCACTGCCGTGTATACTCAGAACAGGTGTCCACATGCTATCTTGAAGGACAAGACTCCTGAAGAGGTCCTCTCAGGGATCAAACCTGAAGTTGGGCATCTAAGGATATTTGGGTGTCCAGTGTATATTCATGTCCCAAGGAAAAGAGGACAAAGATGGAACCCTCAAGCAAGAAAGGGGTTTTTGTGGGGTACAGTGAGAACTCCAAGGCTTACAGGATATATGTATTAGGTCAGAGGCAGATAGAAGTAAGTAGAGATGTGACTTTCCATGAGGAAGCCACATTCAAGAAATCCAAAGAGCTTCAATAGGAATCAAAAGCAGTTCGACCAACTTCACCCCCTTCTGAAAATGAAGAGTAGATGATCAGAGGGAGGAACCTCATGAAGGGCCAAGTGATGAGCCCCTAAAACCTGCTGAAGAGTTAGAAAGAACTCTTGAAGAACCTCCAGCCAAAAGGAAGCCAGGGTGGCTTAAAGAAACAATGTAGGAAGCAGAAAAGATAGCTGCTCCCAAAGGAACTTTTGGGGAAAGTAAGAGGCCTCACAGGTTTGGAGGCTATGTTGGAGTGATGAGCAACATCAGTGATGCCGAACCTTCTTCATTTGAAGAAGCAGATAAATTACAAGTATGTAAGGATGCCATGCTTGAGGAATACATGTCAATTCTAAAGAGCAATGCTTGAGACATTGTGCCGAGGCCAAAGGACAAATCAATGGTCTCTTCCAAATGGATCTATAAGATCAAACATGTAGTTGATGGGAGTGTGGAAAAGTTCAAAGAAAGATTTGTAGCCAGAGGCTTCACTCAGAAAGAACGAATTGACTACGAGGATACTTTTTCCCCAGTAGCCAGGTATACCTCCATTCAAGTTATTATTGCATTAGCTTCAATTCTTGGTTGGAAGCTACATCATATGGATGTAAAAACAACATTCTTGAATGGAAAGATTGAACATGAGGTCTTTGTGGAACAAACAAATGGTTTTGTACTGCATAACAAAGACACTCATGTATGCAAGCTAAGGAAGGCCTTGTATGGTCTTAAGCAGGCTCCCAGAGTTTGGTATGACAGGATTGATGGCTTTCTTAAAAGCTTGGGCTTTTAGAAAAGTGATGCTGATGCGAATCTGTACTTCAAGGTAAGAGGGAACCAACCTGTTATACTAATCCTGTATGTTCATGATCTCTTTCTAACAGGAGATGAAGGGCTAATAGCCTGGTGTAAGAGGGAGCTAATCTCAGAATTCGAGATGAAAGACTTAGGCTTGATGCATTACTTCCTAGGATTGGAAGTGTGGCAAAGACAAGGCCAGATATTTCTGGCACAAGGAAAAGGCACAGTGGATGTATTAAATAGGTTTGGTATGATGGGTTTCAAATTCATGTCTACTCTGATGGTTACCAACCCGAGGAAGCTGCATGATTCTGATTCAGGTTCATATCTGGTGGATCCCACCATGTATAGGCAGCTGATTGGATCATTGATGTACATGATCCACACCAGGCCAGATATATGCTATGCAGTGATTGCAATGAATCAGTTCATGATTGAACCGAGACAGAGACACTGGGTGGCAGCAAAGCACATCTTGAGATATCTCAGAGGGACCATTACCTATGGTCTGAGATATACATCCAGTGGTGGTCTATTTCTGCATGGGTATGCAGATGTTGACTGGGCAGAAAGCCCAGTGGAGCGAAAAAGTACTTTTGGATACTGCTTTGGTTTAGGATCCACTATGATCTCTTGGTCAAGCAGGAAACATGGGTCCATTGCACAGAGTACAACAAAGGCTGAGTACATTGCAACAAGTGATGCTAGCAAGGAAGCAGTATGGCTCAAAAATTTGGTTTTTGGGTTGTTTGGTGACAAGCTCGAGACGATGGTGGTTCACTGTGATAATCAAAGTTGCATAAAACTGACAGAGAACTCGATATTTCACGACAGGTCAAAACATATTGACTTGAAGTACCACTACATCCGAGGCTTGGTCGAGAGAAAAAATGTAAAGTTATAGTACATAGCCACGAGCGAGCAGGTAGCTGATATCCTGACCAAGCCTTTCCCATTGAGACAGTTTGTGCAGCTGAGAGGCAAGCTTGGTGTGGCTGAGAATGACTCCCTCGTTGAGAGGGAGTGTTAAATTTGGCAGCATCGACAATCATTCTCCAATGAGAGGCCTGAAGATTTTCCAGGTCCTATCAAGCTGCCAACTAGGCTTGTCTTTGACCTCAAGTTGGTTCTAAGTTTCAACTGTCAAAATGAAGGTTTTGCTGCTGTTTTAGGACAGCCAACAGTTCAAGAACTTCTTGTTGATTTGTTACGGTTACATTCACAATTTTAGGTGCTCTAGCATGTAGTTTTAGTCACCAAGGGTTAGCACATGCATACTAAAATAAATGTAACACACCTACAGATATTTACAGCTGAAAATACAGTAGTTCTACACTCTAACACACATGAAATTGAACACAGGTATTTTTGGTCAACATGACCCTGGATAAAACCCCCCCGGGGAAAACTAGTTTGGAATATATGTCTATGACTCTATATATGAGGAGAATAGATGGTGGAATACAGCAAGTACAAAATATACATGAACCTGATACAATAGCAGCTTGATCCAAGCTAAAATACAAGTCCAAAAGAAGCAAGAGCGCCCTAGGATGGTGCGCCCCCCCAGAAATGCTGCCAAGACGACTGAAATGGAGCCAGATGCCAACTGGAAGCTCTGAACAAGAAACCCCTCCACAGTACTTTGATACTGAAGTGTAGCCTCCCTCTAAAACAAACCTCACTGCAAACCGAGCTCTCTAAGACCTCCCCACTGATGATGCGCCCTCCTTAGAACTGGAAGCTCCCCACTAAATAAACTGGGCACTAAGCCTCCATGAGCCCTCCATGCAAGGAGGCGCCCAAGCTTTCCTCTCCCAATGCCTGAAACCTCATCCTCTTTCTCTCTCTCAAATTTTTGGAGTGAACAAATGAGTGAATGCCTTCTCCTTTGCCCCTTGCACCCTCCTTTAGGATGCATAAGGAAACCTAAAAATTGGGTGGATGAGATCATCTCATCCCATCCCTAATCAATGGCTGAGATCACTCAAAAAAAATCTCACTCAAAAACCCACTTTACTTATGTTTCCATAGTTTCACTTTATGTCTGTTAATTCACCCACTTTGTGAATTAATTGTCACTTTAGGCTAAAATGACCAAATTTCACTTTTGACTTAAATCTCCTAAGTCAAAGTGAAATTAGACATAAAGTACATGGTACAAGGTACAAATTACTTCCCTCATGTGTTTAGAAGCTCACAAACACAAGGGGACCACTTTCCAAGGTACCAAAATCTCAACACTCCCTCTTACCGAGGAAAGTGCCCGTCACCACCAATATCATCCCTATAGTGGACATGGTTGCCTCCTGGCATATACTCGGTGAGTATGGTTGTACCCTGATCAATGAAAGTAGTGTGACACAGATCTGCTCAATCCGCGTGATCTATAGATGGAAGTGTCTCTCCACCTATCCAAGATCACCTAGATCTTGGCATCACACCAAAGATCTCCACCTTGGTCTCCCACCAAGGATTTCTACCTCCTGGCATCTCGCCAACGGTCACTACTCTTGGCATCTCACCAAGAGTCACTTTCTTGGCATCTCACCAAGAGTCTCCCCCTCTTGGTATCTCACCAAGAGTACCAGGATGTCGGCATCTCACCAAGATCCTCAACTTGGCCTCTCGCCAAGTAGCTTCCACCCGAAGTGGATCCAGAACCTGATCTGCCTGTCTCTGTAGCCAAGTGAGGCTCAAGCCTCCGTGGTGCCCTACCACTCCTCCTCATCAATCTCTGATGCTCTGAAGCTGTAGCACCAACTCTCTGTCTGCTTGACAAATCTGAAACTGAAGCTATCTTGGGTGGACCAGTCACCCACTCTGAAGATGGTGTCCAAGGAAATTGAGTTTGATTTCCCTCTGNGGTGTCCAAGGAAATTAAGTTTGATTTCCCTCTGAATCACTGCTATGAGTTAGTCGGTCCTCCTCAACTCTGTCTCCCCATCTAATGCTGGATGGTGTAACAACAGACAAAGTAGTCACGAATGCACACTCTCTCACAAACTACTCATTGAACTCAAGCTCCTCTTTTGTCGTTGTTGAAACATCATGCTATTTCTTCTTCTTCTTGGGACACTGTCCTGCATAGTGACCCAAATCCCTACAAGCAAAGCATCTCACTAAGCTCATATCTCTCTTCGTCCCACTACTGCTCTCTCCTCCCTATGGTGGGGCCCCAAACTTGGGACCCTGCAGACCTCCCCGGTCGATCTTCTTCTTTCCCTTTGTCCAAAGTGCAAGGTCCTCATCACTCTGCACTGTCTGCTGTTGATGCCGTCTAGAAGCCTCTGCCACAAGGCTAGTCTCCTCCTGGACGAAGTCATCCCACATCCTCTCCCATGTGGGCATGGCCTCCCTGGAAACAATGTTGCGAACGAATGGACCCCATGGTTTGGTGAAGCTGTTCAAAGCTGTCCTCACCATACAGTTGGGGTTCACCACCTCTTCGACGGCTCCATGCTCATCTCTGATCTGGGTGTATCGATCAAGGAAAGAAGTAACCAACTCATCCTCGAGCATGCGAATGCCCCTTAGTCGATCACGAAGAACCAATTTCTGGCTCTTATTAGAGCTCTCATAAAGCTTGCATAGAGATGCACACATCTCATATGCATAATCTTTCCCAATCAAGTGGGGAATGATATGATCCCGCACTGAATCACATATGGTCCTCTTTTCCTTGTTGTTCCTCTTCCTAAACTCTGCCAACAAGATGGGGGCAGTAGCAGGAATAGCAAGAACAAACGCCTCAACTATATCCCATAGTTTGAGGTCCTCTAAGACAAAGACTATCCTCGCCTTCCAAGGCGACCAGTTGCTAGCCTAGCTAGCCTGTCCTCCACACACATTTGAGATGCTGACATGTCTGCCAAATTGCACTCCAACTAATGCTCAAACTGCAAAGGAATGTTGCCTCACTCCTGTCAACACAGGTGTGAAAAGAGGCAAGTGAACTCTGACCTCACTCCTAGTAATATAGGTGTGAAAAGAGGTTGTGAAATACAGCCTCACTCCTGTCCCCTCAGGTGTGAAAAGAGGCTGTCCAAACTGTGCACAAACTGTTCTACAATCCTTTACAAAATTCTGCCAACAAGCAACCACTAAAAACTGTCAATGGTTGTCCACAAAATCTGCCAAGAAGATGTATATAACAACCCACTCATATGTTGTCCACACTACTAAAAAATCAGCCACCTTAACTCTGATACCATGAAGATTTTCCAGGTCCTATCAAGTTGCCAACTAGGTCTGTCTTTGACCTCAAGTTGGCTCTAAGTTTCAACTGTCAATGAAGGTTTTGCTGCTGTTTTAGGACAGCCAACAGTTCGGGAACTTCTTGCTGATTTGTTACGGTTACATTCACAACTTTAGGTGCTCTAGCATGTAGTTTTAGTCACCAAGTGTTAGCACATGCATACTAAAATAAATGTAACACCTAGAGATCTTTACAACTGAAAATACAATAGTTCTACACTCTAACACACATGAAATTGAACACAGGTATTTTTGGTCAACATGACCCTGGATAAACCCCCCCCGGGGAAAACTAGTTTGGAATATATGTCTATATATGAGGAGAATAGATGGTGGAATACAACAAGTACAAAATATAGATGAACCTGATACAATAGCAGCTTGATCCAAGCTGAAATACAAGTCCAAAAGAAGCAAGAGCGCCCTAGGATGGTGYGCCCCCCGGAAATGTTGCCAAGACCACTRAAATGGAGTAAGATGCCAACTGGAAGCTCTGAACAGGAAACCCCTCCACAGTACTCTGATACTGAAGTGTAGCCTCCCTCTGAAACAAACCTCACTGCAATCTGAGCTCTCTAAGACCTCCCCACTGATGATGCACCCTCCTCCTCAAGTGCGCCCTCCTCAGGACTGGAATCTCCCCACTAAATAAACTGGGAACTAAGCCTCCATTAGCCCTCCATGCAAGGAGGCGCCAGAGCTTTCCTCTCCCAATACCTGAAACCTCATCCTCTTGCTCTCTCTCAAACTCTTGGAGTGAACAAATGAGTGAATGCCTTCTCCTTTGCCCCTTGCACCCTCCTTTAGGATGCATAAGGAAACCTAAAAATTGGGTGGATGAGATCATCTCATCTCATCCCATCCCTAATCAATGGTTGAGATCACTCAAAAAGAATCTCACTCAAAAACCCACTTTACTTAAGTTTCCATAGTTTCACTTTATGTCTATTAATTCACCCACTTTGTGAATTAATTGTCACTTTAGGCTAAAATGACCAAATTTCACTTTTGACTTAAATCTCCTAAGTCAAAGTGAAATTAGACATAAAGTACATGGTACAAGGCACAAAGTACTTCCCTCATGTGTTTAGAAGCTCACAAACACAAGGGGACCACTTTCCAAGGTACCCAAATCTCAACAAGGCCAGATGGACCACCTTGAGGCTAGCCAGGGGGATTTGGAGAATCAACCAGTCTTGTGAGGTATTGACAAAAGTCAGGGGGAATGTACAACCTCTGTGAGTCAAACCAAAAGTTAGGACAAACGAGATGCTATGTGATCTTGTGAGCCAAGATGTAAGCCTAATGCAAAAGTCAGGGGGAACATACAACCTCTGTGAGCATAGACAGTCTAGTGCAAAAGTTAAGGGGAACGTACAACCTCTGTGAGCATAGAAAAAGTAGTGCAAAAGTCAGGGGGAACGTACAACCTCTGTGAGCCTAGTCAAGCCTTGTGAGCCATGAGCAAAAGTCAAGGTGTCTAGCAAAAGTTAGGTTGAATGTACAATTCCTATGAGCTAGAAACAAACAATCTTCCTTATATTGCAAATGATGTAAATGCATTGATCTAGTGTATTGGCACGTGTAACACTATCCACCATGAAGAAATTCGAATTGCCTTGTATAAGAGTCAAGTTGAATGAGTTGTTAATCTCAAGTTGTAAAAGTCGAGTTGCATACATACATAATTGCATAGTTGCATACATGCATGTTGCATGTTGAAGTTGCATGTTGTATGCATGACAAGCTGCATGCATGCATGTTGAAGTTGCATGTTGTATGCATGACAAGCTGCATGCATGCATGTCAAGTGCATGTTGAGTTAGTTCACATGCATGTTCAGTCAAGGTCGAGTCGCATGCCATGCATTGCCAAATCACAAGGGCGAGTTGTATTCCTAACTAAAGTCTCAAGTCAAGTTCTAAATTCGAAGTAAGTGAAGTCATGTCCAAGATCTATTTCAAGCTTAAGTGTAAAGTCGAGTTATGATAAACATGCAATTAAGTTACTATTTCGAGCCCTCTCCCTCCTCCTCTCTACGCCATTATATGCAGAGGTCGACCCTCATTCCACACACAATGTTATGCAGCGTGAGGGTGAAGGAGTAGAAGGCAGCAAGTGCTTTCATACAGTGCTGGCATATATATCAGTATAAGAAGGAAGCATATCAGGGCAGCGTATATCAGTCCAGAAAAGGACAGCAAGCATCCTGTTTCAGTGCTGGTGCTTGACAACAGAAAAGGATAGCAAGCATCCTGTATCGGTGCTGGTGCTAGACAGCAGAAAAGGACAGCAAGCATCTTGTAACAGTGCTGGTATATTTCAGCAGAGAAAGGACAACAAGGTGTCGCTGTGTTTACAGGTCTTACAGTCAGGTCAGAGTCATCTTGGCAAGCTCTGTAAGAGCAGAATTTCATGGTGGATATTTTGTAAGTGATCATACATTCTATTTGCAATAAAAGGAGATTGTTTGCTGGGGTTTTACTCCCTGTATAGGGTTTCCCCAGGGTACATGTGTTGTGAATATTCATGCTGGTAAATCTATGGTTATTGCTGTTCTATTTTATGAATCATATTAAGTTAAGAAAAGTCAGAATTTAAAGAATTACTTACAGATCTTAAATCAAGCTCATAATTTAACACATTTTTCATTGTCACCAAGGGTATTCTTTATAATCTTCAATAAATTTGTGTTGTTGGATTCTGCAAATCCATTCCCTCCGGGATAATAATTTGATGAGTGAGAAAGAACTATTTTATAATTACTACAAGAACTCACCAATTCAATGGACCTGAATGTTCAAGCATTCTCTGTCATGATCTTGGCAGGGACCTGTTACCATACAAACCAGCACCTTAGCTCAAAGTCCCAAAGATGGGTACTAGCTTTGTGGAACTCGGGAGGTTGGCCACTGTCACCTCACCAAGTCTCCCCTGCACTTCAGACTCAGGAAAGGTTTCCTAGTCAAGTGGGGAATCTCTAAGGTCAAGCTAAGTTAGATCGTTGAGTACAGAAGGGGAGCTTTTCTAACTTGGCTTGATTTAAGACTTAGGTGAATTGGCTCTACCCACTCTTCAAGGATACAAAACAAGCTTGAGCGTGTGAGTAGGTGGATCAAATCATCAATGGTGAATAAGCTTCAAATGAATTCAACTTAGACAAATGTGCTTACCCAAGATTATGCTTGGAAGGTGAGAAACAAGTCTTGCTCAATTAACCATGTACCATGAAATGCCATCAAAGTGTGAAATATGTGTTCAATTGCACAATGTGATCATGAAATTATATCTACCATCCATCTCATCATTAGTATCAAGGATTAAGAGACTTTTTACTATCATCAAGAGTTGTATGCCCAGAAGAATGATATGCCAAGATAATACCAAATGTACTGCTGTTTCTATAGAACGATGAGGACAGCAGGCTTATAGCATGTGACAGCAGAGTTATACCATTCAAAGCGAGCAGCTTTATATCATTCCAAAGTGATATTCAATGTACATTCTTAAACATGAGAACAGAGATCCCTTGTGTGCTTGGAATGTGAAATCGTATGATGCAAACAGTGATCATTCCATGTGTGAAAAACACTTAGAAAAATAGTGAATATGCCAGTGTTTAAAACTCATTTGCCACTGTACATTTAGAGCAGATTACAACCATCAAAACAGTGATCCTTTAACAACATCAGAGCACATTACCACAGGTTTGTTATTATGAGAAGAGCAGATTTAGAGTGTGCCGTACTGTGATGAAATTATGCTATTACAAATAGTGATCACATCTGTTCATCAACAGTGTTCAAAAGTATAAAGGATACCACAGTCAAGGCACTTTTCTTACAGCCTATTAGAGCAGAATATCACTATCACATCCAGAGGTCAAACAACAAAATATCTCAGCTGTATCCAAGTATCTCATGCACCATATAAACTGTGTGCGTTGCATCAGCGATATGGTTGAGTATATTATTATATTTGTCCATGATATATATCACTTCAGATCTTGAGAGAGAACACACCTTATGCAGAGAAAAGGCAAATACACTTCAAGACAACTCTCAAATCAATGAGACGTCAGCATCATAAACCAAATTTCCATATCTCTTGCATTGATTCTCTTAAGGGAATTTTTAAGATGTTAAATAAGTTAGAATGCTGCTCAAAAGTGGTGTATTTCAAACATGAATTCAAATATTACACAGATCTGTAAACCATTACCACAAGTGCCCAAGAGCTGAAACACGAGGACTTCACTTGCATTCATGAAATTATATGAGTGTTTAAGAGTGTTTATCATTCAAGCATAGAAGAGACCAAACATTCTGCAATAAGTAAATCCCTGAGACAGTCTATAAAATGGTGAGACGTTGGCCCTAAAGACCAAGCCGTTCCACAATATGCTGTATCGATTGAGTTGAGGAAAAACTTAGGATGTATTTTATGCTCAAACGTTGCCCAAATTTTATGTATCAAGACAGATTTAGATCATGTTAGGGTTATGCCAAATGGACAGTGTTTTTACAGCCTTCAAGAGCCACCGAAATACACCAGACTTCAATCACTTATGTTATGTATCGAAGATGAAGTGTAAACCCCAAATGCTGGTGGATATGATTTTGCAAACAGAGAAAACTAACAGTGAAATGCTTTGACTGTTCAAGTGTTTAGATCATGCACTAATAGCCTTGCCATTCATAGAAAGAAACCATTAACTCTGAAATGAACCAGTGCAAAACCCTTAAACAGTGATGAMTTTATTGCGATGTAATCATTATAAACCCAAGCGTTCCATCATTCCTTGCATCAATTTACTAGAGGATGTGTTATACATCATAAATGAGTCAAAACGTTTGCCAAAAGATCGTGCATCAGAGACATGTATTTCACTAGTTATGCAGATTTTTTATCTTAAGTGCCAGAAAAACAACATAAGAGATGTATCAAGCATTCAAGTTTCACATTAAGAGAGTTATTATGCCATTACTCACCATAGATAGACTCAGATCTGAAACTGTAGGCTCAAACCTTAGATGGCCAGCCTCGAAGGGACAAATCGTTTCACTTGTTAATCAGATCATTCACCTTATTTTAGCATCTATTTACTCCTTTCAAACATACAGATCATGAAGCAAGAACAAAACTAGCATTTGACTTGTGTTTTCCAAGCATAATCAATGATAACTCAATAGGAAACATCACAATTCAAGCACCTTAAATTTATTTTGTTCAATTAAGGGTTAGATTCAAAGATTTAGCAAGTATGAAAAGGATCGATACCCTAGGTCATGCCAACATTAAAGATAAATCCTGAAATACTAATCAGCATGAGAGAGAGACCCAAGCTTGATAAGATATAGCTATGAAAATAAACTTAGATCTAGCAACCTAGATTAATCGATCAAGCAAATTCAAACCCTAGATTGCAAAATAAAAAAGAAAAAGGGAAAGGATTTTTTTTTTTTATAGATTTTTTGGTCGAAGAAATTAATAGACCAGTGCCTAGAAAGGGCTATGGCCCCCCTACACAATTCTAGGTGAAACTTAGGTTTAAAGATGAGACAATGTTGAGGGCACCTAAGAGGATTGCCTCTCAAGCGTTGGCTAGGGCTAAGTAGGCTTCTTCAAGAGTGGATGAGGGGATTGGTCCTCTAGGAATACTATCCAAGTACTATCAAGGTGATCTCAAAGCTTGGCCAAGGCAAGAGGGAAGAGCCCTAGGATGTCCTACCTCAATGCAATGGGAACAAAACATCAATGGTCACCTCGTTGGTTGGTTGTGACATTCACCTTGTTGACATGATATCTCCCACCCGATCATCTCTAAATCATCTTCGCTAGCAGTTGTTGTGGTTTTTTCTAGTGAATCGACACTACCAGCACAATCACGCCTTGCTGCCCCATCATGTCCATTCACGAAATCTGATCTGCCTTGTGGTGGTTCTTCTACCTCCGGCTTTTGATTTACTTGTCTTGTGATATCTGCTTCTATCAGAGCTTTAAGCTCATGGTACTATCCTTCCAACATGCTGGCCTATGAGGTTTGTAGTGGTTTGTCTACCCAGTTGGCCTCAGCGCTGAGAAGCAACCTCTTTAAATTTCATGTAAATATAAGATAAAAGTGTTTTCTGAATTTGCAGGAGGTACATTTTGATTTGTTTAGAATTATTCTCCTTTTGCATTGACGGTAAGCTTAAAAATGTACATACACTGAATACCAATAATACTTATCAGGGACAGAACTGGGATATATTCTAAAAGGAAAATAGGAGACCAAATTTATCCTATAAAAAAAACATTTGAATTCTCAGTTTATGCAGCATTTGTATGCGCGTGATAATTTCTTTTGGTAAATAAAAACTTTATGAATCTATGATACAGAGGGATACATGAATTACAGTTACACATAGAGATCCGTGGGTTTCCATTAAGCTTCTAAGTCCCACTCTGAATATCCTAGGAGCCATACTTGCTCTTGATGGTCTATGCTTCCAAAATCTGTATATGTTCATGATATTGTTACGCAACCATGGTTTTTGGATTGTACTCATGCTTCAACACTGTAGTTGATATAAATTTCTATTGACAGATTTGAAATCCATTCTCATATTTATTATAATAAATATTAATTGTGTGCTTTAATCTATTCTAAGAAGTTGATTTTATCTTTTTCTGTGTTTCAGCTGTGTGTTATTTTCTGGCAGATTGGCAGTTATTTATTACTTAGAATTTCTGAAGTTTATGACATTATTAGGATTAAAGTTTTTTGTTTCATTGTGTTCCAGATTATTTTTACAAATGTTGGTAACCCACAAGCTTTGGGTCAAAGGCCTTTGACATTCCCACGCCAGGTTTGTTCATCTTATTTTATTCCATTCCATCCATTTGTCTAGTAATATTTTTGATTTCCCCTTAATTACATGGCATTTTTATTCTTGAGACCATGTCATCATAACTTTGACACATCATATATGTCCCAATACAAAGGTGCCCCTTTTTGGGCCCTTATTCCCAAAAGCATAGCCCTAAATTGCTCATCAGTAAAATTAAATGGAAAATTCATTGATCTCCGTTGTGTGGCTGTTCCAACGTCCATCGCTCTTGTTTTTCTCTGTAATTGGCTAGTCCATCTCTATGTGGATAGTGCTTAGCTTTAACTTACATGTTAGTAATCAGGATAATATATAAGATGGATCGACGTGGAAATGTAACATTTGTCTATTTGCAATCAGTAGCATATAAAAAATGAGGGATTTAATATGAGGAGACAGGTGCCATTCATCTTTGATTCAATGAGCTGTATTTGAATTCATCTACCAACCAACTACTCCACCATACAGACAATACAACTGCTAGAAAAATGCAACCATTCTATCTTCCTGACCAATTCAATGATACACACCTCAAGAGGTTTAAAGAACATGGTACTATCAATGCTATCTGTTGCCGTCCTTATACACACTTGCAAACGTGAGCTAAGTCCTGCTCACTTAGTGTGTCCTCGGAGGCACAATGCCTAGGTTCAAAGTCCACGCTGTCACTTTGACTTGAACCTCTTCCCTCTAGGCTAACTCCTAGGGAAGCCAAGGGGGGTAGACCCTAGTTACTAGATGGGATTAATATTTAATGTTCTAGGAGTTGGTTTTAATTGGTTAAAAGGTCAGGGGGAATCTAGCCTAAGATGTCAATTAGCAAATGCAAGATGCAACTATCTAAGTATGAGAGTCAGACCTTTT
>JASDQU010506682.1:81463-93586 GCA_032191745.1 Picea mariana
CGCTTACAAAATTTGTGCTGGAGGCAAAAATTTGCCTAGTAGAGCCAAACTGTCTTCGACATACTAGCATCTGATGATGCATTACTTCATGGCACATGGAGTTGACCCCCTAGTTGAATAGGCGGTCAACACTATCATTGGATACTGTACCATCCAACAGGTAAGCATTAATGTCAGCAGCCTTTTGTTGGTAAAGGACCACAGTTTAGGGCATGTAATAGCAACTACTAAGAAAATATATGGCTGACTAGTAAGTGCCTCAACCTTATGATGCTATCGAAGGTCCTTGACAACTTGGAACAAATTGCTAGTGTTGCATATTGGAAAGTTTAGCAACGTGCTATGAAACCATTAAGGAGGATGTCCTAGATATCAGATAGTTCAACAATGTACTCCATAAGC
The DNA here is from genome assembly GCA_032191745.1 of Picea mariana. Taxonomy (NCBI): domain Eukaryota; kingdom Viridiplantae; phylum Streptophyta; class Pinopsida; order Pinales; family Pinaceae; genus Picea; species Picea mariana. The sequence continues at coordinate 81,866 of JASDQU010506682.1, forward strand.
TGCAACATGCACTAACAAGCTACAGAGTAGAAACATAATTAATGTGGAATAGAATCCTGCCACAGGGATATGTTACAGAGTATCTTCAAGATAGGGCATCATTAAAGATTTGGGGCAATTCCTCAAGGTTGCTTTGAAAACTGAATCTACGTGAAATGACATAATATACTTGTATATTGCACATCATTGGATGACTCCCATTCTGGACGTGAAACCAACAACGCTATTCCCCCAAATCTCTCAGATTTCCAATTGAGTGGGAGTCAAAACGTGTGGAGGAGCTTTTGGTAAAGGTCGACAAACAAGATGCCTCTTCTTAGTTTTTTGCTAGAAGCTGATGCAGATGCTTCAGTAAACTTGAAACAAGATGGAAGCATTGAATAATTCCTACTATTCATTGGAATATTCTATGACATCAATTACTTGTTGAGGGTTTGTATGACATGGTGTTTTCTTATCTTGGTTTTTAAGTTGTTTTCTGTGTTACCTTTCAAGCCCTCACTTCTTGAGATAAAGTCCTAAAGCTTAAGTGAAGCCTTGGAGGACTAAGAGGGAGGCCAATGTCATCTCACCAACCCTCTTCACACTTTAGGCCGGCTCTCCTCCAACTCAAGGGGGGCTTTCCTAGACTAGGATTACTAGAGCTTATGCAATAAATTCCAAGGTGAAAATGAAGAAATGGCTCTGTTATTGTGCAAAATGTTGGTTGGGAAAATCCCAACCCAATCCACAAGATGGCGATAACGGTGGGAGAGTTTATCCACTGTCACCTTAGATAAACCCTCCCCTCGCTTTAGTGAAGGAAGAATCCAACACAAGGGGGGAGTCCTGGGTGACCCTAGGGGTAAATGACACAAAAAGTGATATGATGGAAGTGATGCCCCTATAGGTCAAGATACTAAGTGGAAGATAGCTTGGAAAAGAGTCTCGGAAGTGGTTAATAGTTGCCAAGGAAATTGAGTACCTGCAGAAGATGATTGTACTTGCCTGAGACACAAGAAAAGACGAGATACAAGCTAAACAATCCAATGGACAAGCAAGTTAAGTTTGCTGTCCCTATTTGCAACAGTCAACAGAAATATATATCAGCAAGTCAATGATTATTAAAGCTGCTACAAGATGCTAAAAGTTAGGTAAATGATGCAAGAGATAAGCTAGCAATAACTAGAGTAACTCAAGTATGAAAGCATAAGACTTTAGCAGTGAAATAAGGCTGTTATAAACAAATATTGCAGAGATATATTATCAACCTTATGGTTGTAGCAAACTATTTCTACAACAGAAAATTTCAACCCACAAAACAAGCAAGTAAACCACCCAAAAAGTGTGTTAAGACTAGTAGATTATTATGGCAACTTTCTAGCAAATTTTGACGGTTGGAATGTGAGTTATAAATAAAAAAGAGAGTAATTTGCTGCAGCCCTAATGGCTGTAGCTTTTGTTTGGTTGTAGCTCCAAGAAGACTAAGCAAACCTAGACGCCCTAGAGTCCTTAGCAACCTCAAAGCGTCAAGAATAGATCCCAACTTAAACAATATCAATATCTTACTAAATCACGTTTACTAATGCAAATAATTTATTTCTCCAATGCAAACTTCAGATTAGTGCCTTTAAAACTTGGGTGAATGGAGTCTTGAAAAGTATGAGTTAGATCAACAAAATCCCTATGGGTGTAAATCCTCTTACTCCCTAGGGTATGCAAATCAAACTAAGGTATATCTAGGAGAGTGTACACCCTTGTACTCCTCCTAGCAACCTTGCAATAAATGACTTGTAAACTAGCAAATGAAATGAAGCTTAATGGAGGGTGTATGCACTTATACTCCTCCTAAGGTTTCAACTTTCAACCAACAATAATCATGAAAAAAGCAAGAAGAACTAACAATTGCAGATTTTCCTTACTAATTCCAAGAGAGATGCAGGATCAAACCCATGTTCACCAAGCAATGACCATTCATAAGCAAGAGAAGAAGTCTCCAAGAGGTGCGCACCACCTTAGCTCAATCATTCACCAAGAGATATCACCAAAAATCATTTGCACAAGAGAGAGATACCAAATTTCCCAGGTAGGGCGCAAATTTCAGCCACTAGTCTTCTCACAATGGGAGAGCTATGATCGAAATGAAATAGAAATGATCTCTATTTATACAAACCCTACTAAAAGTGTTTGTCCACTTAATTTTAGGGTAAACCACAAAGTAAGGGGTCAACAACCCTTACTTTGCCCCTTTACATTATAAAATTCAAATTTAACTTTAAAAATGCACATAAGAAACCCTAAAGTGACGTCATCCCTCTTCTAGGGCGACGTTTTGGCACCTTTTGCAAGTCGTTGGAGTGGAAAGTGGAAGTCGTTGGGCCTCCTTCTCATGCGCTAGGTCTTCCCCTCCAAGCCAAGCTTTCTCCCATCAAAACGTGCCAAGTGTCAAGCAACAACGACACCACCACCACTACCCTAGCCCTAGGGTGACATCAAGCTCCTCAAAAGTGACGTTTTAGCCTTAAGAGCAAATTGTTGGGCTAGCAAAGGGCTGGGTTAGGTCCTCCATGATGTCTCCTTATGCCTGCAAAGGTTAGCATCATCGTTCGGTGCATGGGCCATGGCATCCAACCTGTGGGCTTCAAGCCCCATGGAAGCCCAAGCTAGGCTTGTTCCTCCAAATTTTTCCACCAACTAGATCCTGCAAAGACAATGAATACACCCTCCAAGGATCTCAAGTCAAATGCATCATGATAAGTAAATCAAGTCAATAAAAGAGCCATCTAAGCATGTACATCCAAACCACTTCATCACATAAACAAGTACTCAAAGACCCTATACAATTTGCCAAGTTTAGGTATGGGAGGGTTGACAAAGCGACCTATTGCGTGGATTGTACCTCTAGTTTAGGAGTGTTTCCCAAGTGGGCCTGTTATTGCACAAGTTGTAGGTTGGGCAAAGACCGACCCAACCACCAATTGGCGGCAACTAGGAGTACACCTACCCACTGTCACCTTAGGAAGGTGTCCCCATCACTTTAGAGGTGAGGCAGTCACCTCAAGGGGGGAATCCAAGTGACCCTAGGGGGAAATGAGATGGAAAAAAATGAAGATGAAGAGGATGTCCCTAAAGATCATTTCTAAATGGTATGAAGGTCTTGGAAGGTCTTGGGAAGATTAAAGGGTTGCCAAATGTGTTGAGTGACCTACAAATAGTGAAGTACTTGCCCAAGACACAAGAAAACCAAGTATATGATGCAATATAATCAGTTGGACAAACAAGTTAAGCTTGCTGTCCCTAATAGCAGCTGTTAGTAACAATATATATCAGCAATGAAATGGCACAATAAGCTGCCCTCTAAGTGCAAGAAATCAAGTGGAAGATACAAGAGATAGACTAGCTAAACACTAGTGAAACTCAAGATTTAAAGACCAAGATACTAGCATGAAAATATAAGGCTGTTGTAAACACTTTCTGCAGCAATATATATCAGCCTTATGGCTGTAACAAACAGCTCATTACAGCAAGAAAATCAGCCACTAAAACTCCTCCAAACTTTGCCAAAAAGTGCACTAGACCAAGTAGTATAAGTGTGCAAACTTTGGGTAAATTTCAACGGTTGATTAAAGAGTTATTCAAACAGTTAGATTAGGGTTTCTGCAGTCCTAATGACTGAAGATGCAATTTTGTAACAACAACAAGAACTACCCCTTTAGAGGGGACGCCCTAGTGGTTGAGAGGTGCTCTAAGCACAAGGAACACAACCCAAGTTGCAAAAAGTTGATATGACAAGAAATCACGTTTCCCAATGCAATATTTTGTTTCTCCAATGCAAGAATACTTCAGATTAGTGCCTTTAAAGTTGGGTGATGGAGTCTTTAAAGCACAAGCTAGATCAACAACAACCCTAGGGGTGTAAACCCTCTTACTCCCTAGGGTATGCCGACCAAACTTAGGGTAAATCTAGGAGGGTATACACACTCATATTCCTCCTAGCAACCCTTGCAAAAAAGAAAGACTTAAAACCTTTAACAAAGAGATGATGCAATGATGGAGGGTGTATCTAGCATACTCCTCCCCAGGGTTTCCACCAACAATTACCAAAGTAAGCAAGAAAATAATAGCATATGCATATTTTTCCTTACCTAATCCAAGAAAATGAGAGAGCAAACTCTCGTTACCATGCAACATTCATCCAAGATTCAAGAGAGAAAGCCTTTAGGGGGTGCACATCACTCCTCATCCATTCACCAAAAGACATTCACAAAGAGACATTCCACAAGAGAAAACACCAAAATCACCAAGGGTGGCAAAAATTTCAGCCAAGTACTTTTCACAATGGGAGAGTTATTGTTATGAAATGAGATCTTACGATCTATATTTATACAAAATGTCTTCAAAATAGTTTGTCCACATAATATTAGGGTAAACCACAAGACTAGGGGTCAACAACCCTAATCTTGTCCCTTTTACAAAATAATCTTAAACAATTCACTTAAAATTTACTTTTACACAAAAAGAAACCCTAATTCAAAGTGACGTCACCCCTTCAGGGGAAGTTTTGACACTAAGAGCAAGTTGTTGGTGTAGGAGGAGTGTAGTTAGGCTTCCCAAAGCCACATGTCTATTGAAATATTGTAACTGCAAAGAGTATTCTATTTATTATTGAGTCATTATTCATTAGATCAATCCCCTTTTGTGGATTGATCATGTCGGGCATTGTAATTGACCAAATCCCCTTTTGCGGATTGGTCAAACCCTAATTATATTATGTAGATTAAGAAGTCGGCCCTTAAGCCTAATTAAAATGGTTTTAAACACTAAGAAGACAAGTCGGCCCTGCCCAGTGAAGAGACACCTTTCCAACGCCTACCAGCTTGTATAAATAAAGGAGGCTAGCGCCTCATTTGTTCACTCACTCATTCGCTCAACAAGTGCGCAAGTTTGGTAGCTGCAGTTGGGAGAAGAAGGAAGATAGAGGCACATTGCTCAGTGCTGGATATTCTCTAGTGTTTTGATTAATTGTCTTGGCATTGTATTGACTATCTATATTAAGGAAGTTTTGCTGGGTTTTCTCCCCCATGAGGGTTTCTCAGGATCAATGCTGTGTATCTTGTGATTGTGTTTCTCTCAGTGATCCTACATATGCTATTGTTATCTAGTAAATTGAAAAGAAACTTAATAATAGTTCAAAACTTAACATGGTATCAGAGTTAAGCTGATGAGAGCACCTTTCACTAGATAAGTAAAAACGTCATTGTTGCCATATAAGAAAATTAGGGCTTTTTGTTGGAGAGGAATTTTTGCCTAAAAATAATCTAAAAAAGTGCGCCTTACCCTAGTGAACCTTTTGGCAGCTTGAGCACACCTTTTCAATGGACACAGAGCCTCTGAAAAGTCAGACCCTAGTTTTTGACTGGTACCAGAAAATGAGAAAACCAAAAAAACCAGGAAACTAGAACCAGTACGAGAAGTACCAGTCCAAATTTCCGCAAGCTCAGTTTCAAGGGGTAAAATTTGGATTTTCAGAAATCTAACTGCACCAGCTTACTCGCCTCAGCTCAGTGCATCTAGTCCCTGGATCAGAATTTCAAAATTTGAAGTTTGAAAAATTAGGGTTTGCTCATAAAACCCTAAATTGCAGTTGCAGTTTCAGAATCAGTTGCAGTATCAATTGCAGTTGCAGTATCAGTTGCAGTCACCCTTGCAGTTTTAAAAGGGTTGGTAATTATTACCACTGCTACCAGATGGTGCCACTACTTGCAAATGCTATCAGAGGTGTGCACTCACATATGTTTAAACTGTTAAGCTTTAAAGGGTATTTGTAGGATAAGGGATCTCTTGCCATAGATCTAGAAGGATCTTAGATCCAACACATTCAGAGGAATAATGCAACCCAGGTTTGATTATTTTGATATGCATCTATTTGTTATGACATTATTTTGATCTAGGTTGCATGTTGAAGCTATGACCATCATACTAACCTTTGGTCAAAAATTAAAGTCAAGGTATTATATTAATTAAAGTTGAGATCATAGAGTTTATTCTCTAACCCATCTTTCTGTCAAGATAGCATATTGTCTTAGTACAGAAGACAGGTTGAAGAAAGCACTCGTTATCTTCAATGAAGGAGACTTGGAAGAAAAACAACACACTCATTCTTGAGGACAAGGCTCCAGGTTCCAGGTTTGATTAATTAAGTTGATAAGATTCAAAGTTGCACTGGACAAGTGGATAACTACCCCTTTACAAGTAAACACTATAGTTGAGGTAGCAGTCTTTGAAAAGTATTATACTTGGTAGCATGTGAGAATATTGAGATAAATGCTTAATGTAATCATTTACCAGATACAACTAACATCTCCTCTAGGAGAAACTTCTTGTGTTGGTTTTAGGTTACCATGGATGAATGTTTGATCACAACACTAGAAGAGTGTTGCTCTCATTTTGTATTGCATTTCTTACTTTTTCAGGCATGCCACAAGTGATAGCTCTAAAGGAGCTACTGTGACGATTATTCATGCTATTGTTTTATTTACTATTATCAAAAGAGTATTATTCTTGCTTGTTGTTTTGTTGACCTTGTTTCAAGTCACAGGTGATATAACCCTAAGGAAGCTATAGTGAAGGTTGCAGAAGCCAACAGGTTAGATGAGACATGAAGCAGACTATGTACATAACCATATACATTCATGTACCAAAGAAGATGAATAAGAAACTATCTTTTGAAATACAGAGTATCTCATATGGAGATTGATTGTAAGGAGCAAAAAGACTCCAAAGATGACCGAACATTAGAACAAGAACTCATAGTAGACTTGTTCAAAGGATATTGAAGCCACCTTGACAGGAAGCAGAATTCACTTGAAGTCTCACTCAGCTTTTCATATTTAGACTTGGTATTCAACACCAAGTATACCCCATAAGAGATGATGAAGTCCTTGTAGACCCAGAAGAAATCGAGAGTAAGCATGATCTCAGAAAGGATCAGATGAAGAAACAACTTTCAGGACTAGGAGACAAATGCCATGAGAAGACTAGATTGTAGCTTCAAAAACTTCTAGGAGATATGAAATCTCCTGGAAAGATTCCCTTGTTTCAATGACAGAGAAGGAAGCTAGTTAGAAAGACTAGGATATGGATTTTTCTGTGAGACTAGAAGAGAAGTCAGTACTTTGACCTTTGACTACTTTGACTACTTTGACCTTTTGGGGCTTCTAGATGACATAAGAGGGTTCTCCAACTTCGTAAGGCCATAACTCTCAAACCGTGAGGAGTTATGTGACGTTCCACATACCACCAGAAATGGAATGACATGTACCATCCATATAGAATAGTATTACCTGCAAATATATCAAAACTCATACCATTATCCATCAAACAAACTTGGGTTCATTACCCAAACCTAGGTTCCCTAACTTCTCATGGCCATGACTCTCTAACTGTGAGGAGTTATGTGACATTCCACATACCACCAGAAATGGCATGACAAACACTATCCATCTAGGATAGTTTCACTGACAAATTCACTGACTTTCATCTCATTATTCCACAAATAAGCATGGGTTCTCTAACCATACTTCTAGGATAACTCAATCCGCAAAGCGTCTTCCCGTGAGGGCTTTTACCATAAGGGGACCACTTTGGAGTTCATCTATTTCTACTTATTATCAAAAATGATAAGACAATAACGAGTCATCTTTACATCAAACAAACTTGGGTCCATTACCCAAACCTTTGTGCTACCGTGCTTTCTTCAAGGGTTGACATCAATGACAACCAACCTTAATCAACAATCTCCCCCTTTGGCATTGATGGCAACACTCTGATGCAAAACTGAAATTATGTCATGCAATACCGAAGTACTGAAGTCATATCACTCATGCTCCCTCTGGAAACATGCCTCTGTCCTCTGCATCTCTGTGACCAATGCTCCCCCTGGAACCATGCCTCTGTCTGCATCTGATGAATCTCTCCCGCTTTGTCGTCAATGGCAAAGGTATCTTTCCATTCGGGGCTGCTCCCCCTGACTGAACTGTTCTCTTATGGTGCTTCCTCGTGTACATCTAAGACATATAAGATAAGCATTCAAAAACATTCAGTTTGGAGTAGAAATAACTCTGAGTCTCTAGTGAAGATACTCAAAGGCTTCCCCTGGAAGTGGTTTTGTAAAGATGTATGCCACTTGTTCTTTTGTGCCCACATACTCAACTCTGATGTTCTTTTCTGCAACCTGCTCCCGTAGAAAGTGATACTTGATTGGAATATGCTTCATCTTGGAGTGCATTACGAGGTTCTTTGAGATACTGATGGCGCTTGTATTATCACAATAGATTGGAATGGGCTCATCATACTCAACCTGTATATCTGTTAGAGTTTGTTTCATCCAAAGAATCTGTGTACAACATGATGCTGCTGCAATATACTCTGTCTCGGCTGTAGATAAATATACTGATGATTGTTTCTTGCTTAGCCATGATACTAAACAATCACCCAAGTAGAACGTTGCTCCACTGGTGCTTCGTCGATCATCAATACAACCTGCTCAATCTGCATCTGTGTAGGCAATAAGTGATAGATCATTTCCTTTTGGATACCATAATCCAAACTCTTCTGTTCCTTTCAGATATCTGAAAATCCTCTTCATTGTTAATACATGTGATTCCTTTGGTGCTGCTTGAAATCGTGCCACCTATCCAACTGCCTGCATTACATCTGGTCTGGATGGTGTCACATATAGTAGGCTGCCAATCATTGACCTGTATTGCCTCTAATCTGTAGACTTTGAATCATCATCTTTGCTCAACTTGCAACTGGTTTGCATGGGAGTGATAATTGGTTTGCAATCTTCCATTCCGAACCTTTTTAGCATTTCTCTGATATACTTGGTTTGAGAAATAAAAATTCCTTGGTTGCTTTGACGTATCTGAAGTCCTAGAAAGAAGGATAGTTCTCCAAGTAATGGCATTTCAAATTCATTCTGCATATCTTTTGCAAATTTCTGGCTTAACCTATCATCATCACTACAAAAAATAATATCATCAACATAAACTTCAATTAATAAAATATTACCTTGACTTATCTTGATGTAGAGGTTGCTATCTAGACTTCCTTTTCTGAACCCTGCTTGCTGCAGATACTTATCCAATCTAGAGTACCATGCTCTAGGAGACTGTTTTAGACCATACAAGGCCTTCTTTAATTTACACACATAGTCTGCGTTTTCTGACAACTGAAATTCTTCTAGTTGTTCAATGTAGACTTCTTCAAGTTCTCCATTCAGAAAAGCTGATTTTACGTCCATTTAATACATTTTAATATTTTTGGAGCATGCATAAGCTAAGAGTAAATGGATTGCTTCCATTCTGGCAACTGGGGCAAATGTCTCTTCGAAGTCGATTCCTTCAACCTGTGCATATCCTTTACATACCAATCTAGCTTTGTTCCTTGTAACCTGTCCATCTTCATTCAATTTATTCCTGAAGACCCACTTTGTGCCGATCACATTCTTATTCTTTGGTCTTGGAACCAGTTCCTAAGTGTCATTTTTCTCTAGTTGATCCAATTCTTCATCCATGGCCTTTTTCCAAAATTCATCCTTGTTGGCTTCTTCAAAACAGTTTGGTTCAATTGTAGATGAGAGTGATAGGCGTGTTTGTTCTGGTGAACGGATTCTTCTTCTAGTCTCAACTCTTGCATCTTTGTTTTCGATAATCTGTTCTAAAGGATGATTCTTCTGTACTCGTCTACTGGGTGTCTTTGGAGGCACTTGCTGAACTTCCTCTTTTGCTTCTGTCGGATTCTCTTCATCTTCTGTTTCTACTTCTTTTTCATCTTCTGTTTCTTCTTTTAAGGGCTGTTTCATTGATTCATTTTCTTCTTCTTTTGATTCTGGTTTGTCTGTTTCATCAATTGTCACGTTGATGCTTTCCACAACTTTGTTCAATCTTAGATTGTAACACTTGTATGCTTTCCTTGTACTTGAGTAACCAACAAGTACTCCTTTGTCCACGCGAGAGTCAAACTTTCCCATTCCGCCATCTTCTCTTTTGATATAGCATTTGCTTCCAAAAACTCTGAAGTGCTTTACATTTGCTGGTTTTCCTTTCCATAGTTCGTAAGGAGTTTTGTCGGTGTTGTTTTTGAGCATTACTCTGTTTTGAATGTGAACTGCTGTATGCACTGCCTTTGTCCAAAAAATATCTATCAATTTTGAATCCATTAGCATTGTTCGAGCCATTTCCTGTACCGTCCTGTTCTTTCTTTCAACAACTCCATTCTGTCGAGGTGTCCTAGCAACGGAGAATTGCCTTTTTATTCCATGATTGCTGCAGTAGTCCATAAATTCCTTTGAGGTGAACTCTTCTCCATTATCAGATCTCAAGCATTTGATTTTTGAATCCATTTCATTTTCAACCATTTCCTTGTAGATCTTGAATTTTTCTAAAGCTTCTGACTTATTCTTGAGAAAACAAACTGCAGTCATTCTTGTATAATCATCAACTAATAACATAAAGTATTTCTCACCTTTTAAGCCCTTTGTTCTAGTTGGTCCAACTAGAACAATATGTACAATTTCCAGTGGTCTTGTCGTTGAATATTCCTTTGGTTTGAACCTGGTCTTTGTTTGCTTTCCTTGTTGACAATGCTTGCATAAAGTGTTGGTTGGTTTCGTGATCTGGGGCATTTCTTTGACTGCTTCTCTTTTGCTAACTTTGACAAGGTTATCAAAATGTATGTGACCCATTCTTCTGTGCCATAGCCAACTTTCATATTCCTTTCCTAGACAACACTTTTCATTTCCGATTTCACTTAACACATATATGTTGCTTGAAGTTCTTGTAGCTGTAGCGACCAATTTACTTGAACCTTTTTTTCTTATCTCACACTTTTGTGAATCGAAAGTAACTTTATGACCTTGGTCACACATTTGACTCACACTTAGAAGATTATGTTTCATATCTTCTACTAGTAGAACATTTTCTGCATTTTCATTCTCGTTCCCAATTCAGACTGTGCCTTTTCCAATGATTTTGTCTAAATCATCATTTCCGAAGGAGACTGATCCATCTCTTTCCTTTCGTAATGTAAGAAACTTGTCTCTATCACCTGTCGTGTTTTGAACACCCACTGTCAACATACCAACCACGTTTCTTCTGCTTAGCTTGTAGAGCGATTGTAACACCCTGTTTCCCCCAGTTTGTAAAAATAACTATACTGGCCAAGAACTATGGCAAACTCAAAGATTGTGAACGTTTGAATTAACGGACCTTAGTATAAAAGGTCCGAGGAATGTAAATGATGTATGAATATATGTTGCATGACTGCTGAGAGGGGGATGTGCTAAAAAGAGACCACGATGGCTGATGAGAGGTGGTGGAAGAGGCCGGGAGTGGCTGCGTTAATTTCCATCGAACCAAAACCGTACTGGTTTGTACGTGCTTGGGAAAACCAAAGCTCACTCTCAGACCTCGAAATGAATTACCCGCCCGGATGGTAGGTGCGGAGGCTCCTCAAGAGTAAATGAGGGGATGGGGCGAACTGCCCATCTATAGAAGCTCTCAGACCTGACCATCGGACATGGAATTTCGTGCCACACGCAACCTCGTAGGAGGAAAGAAGTGTGGAAGGGGGGGGGGAGAAAAGAGCATACAGACACACGCACGCGACAGGAATCGCGGAAGGTGAACCAGAGGAACTCTGGGAAATACAGTGAGTCATGAGTAGAGGAGAAGGAGAGTA
>JASDQU010506683.1:15792-28696 GCA_032191745.1 Picea mariana
AGGTCAAAGTTCTCGTTAAGTTGGTAACTATGTTACTAATGCCATCTAGCAAAGAGGCCATCTTCTATCACTAATAGAAAAAAATATTTCAAGAACCAATAATTTTTCTATATTGTGTGTTGTTAGTGTTCCTGATTGCAAGTAAACAAAAACTTTATGAATGGGGATTTTGTTTTCCATTCAAATTCTGCATCAATCTAAAATTTTCAACCTTGTCATTTTTTCACTTTCTCCAGAGTTTGAGTTTTAAACAAAAATAGCTATTTCCCAAAAGGAGAAAAACCGGGAGAACTTCAATGAGACAAAGTTGTATATCTTTTTGAGTAATTAAAATGTCAAGTAAATGAATTTTTCCATATTTTCAATATAGGGTCCCTTTTTGTCCTCTGAAGATCTCAAAAATCCCTAAAAAGTGGCCCGGAATAATTGATTTTTCCATGTTTTGGCATCTCTACTTCAAACCCTTTGGATTTTGGCCAAAATTCCAACTGGGTATGTTTGTTCCTAGTCATGTTCCTTACTGTCCTAATTTCACCTTCATCTAGGTCTCTGACATTGAACACCACTCCATTCTTTGAAAATAATTAATTTATGTTTTCTAGAAATTTGGAGTGGAATTAGCTAGTGACCCTCACTCATACTTTTGTATTCCTCCTCACTATGGATGCACCCTTAAAATTTCATCAGAATTTGAGTTTTTATGCTCTTGTTATAAAAAAAAATTGGCTTCAAACTTGTTTTCTGTATTTTTCAACTTTCTCCTTTTCTTTCCTTCTCCGACATGTTGCACCATCTTTATCTTCTCACAAAAAAGGAAATTCTCCCCTCCTTTATTACACCATCACAATCTTTTCTTTTGTTCTATGTCGCACAAGAAATTTTTCCTTCTTTGTCACATCTAGAAAATATTCTCATGTGATAGCCTCTTTTTTTGCACGTGAAATTGTTTCCTATGCAATATAATTTCTTTATTGCATGTGAAAAATCTTCTCGTGTAATAACTTTCTTTGTCATATACAATTTTTTTTTTATGTGTGATATCTTTTCTTTTATCACTACCTTGTAAAAACACACATACTAGGATACCCATTAAAATTACATGCATGCAATAGGATACAAATTCTCACACTGCTATCCATAATTTTAAAAATGTGAATGCAGATTATTAACCATACCCTGTATTCAAAACACAATAAAATGTAGTAGTTAAACACAACATTTAAACATACACAGTAACTAAAACACATATCTTAGAAAATGTCACTAAATGGTTGCATATAAGTGACATTCCTCCCAACCATAGGCTTTGTTATTCCAATTCTCTCGGAAACAAGCTACCTTGAACTGGGATTGTGAGTCCACAAGAAAGGAATGTCTCCTAAGGCTGACTACTATATACTCTACAGTATAATACTCCCCAAAACTAACTCTTACACGAATTCCAATTCACTAGCTCTCTTTCTGATCCAGATTTATGAGCGGAACGGAAGGAATAATAGATTGAATACCATAACACATAGACACAGAGAACAAAAAATAACCAGTGAACAATAACTTCTATTGAATAAATAAAATAGGCTGAAATTGTAAAACTCCATAACTGAAAAAACTTGCTCGAATGGTGGTAGCTATCTATGAGAAGAGATGTGGCTACTACGTGCATCCATATGAGTAGAATTATTACAATGAGGCTCCATATTCCTTTTAAACATTACGCATGAATGCAAAAACCATAAACATCCAAAATCCTAACCCTAGGAGATGAAACGCCAAAAGTTATGTGAGCCTAGATGGGTAAGTTGGTACCTAAACTTCTCGGGGTCGTAACTTTTGCATATGACCTTCCTTTTAGGTGCGTGATAACCTGTTGGAAAGGTCTTTTTGAGAAATATCGATTATGCAGTCAAACTCTAACTCTGTTTATAGTTTGACTATGGAAAGACAAAAAATTATTGGTTAGGGCCCCAAAACATCCCTGGAAGTACATAAAGATGTACTCACATGAAAAATTCCAAAATAAGTCAGTTGGATTAGGTGGGAGGCCACCAATATCCACCTAGAAGCTGTGTAGAGCTTCAGACATCCCCGGAAGTGTAGAACCGACAATTAGAAAGAATTACAGAAGAATGTGTTGAACTAAAAATTGTTAAGAGGAGCCTATTGGAATAGGTGGGTGGCCACCAATATCCACTTGGATCAGTCCTCCCCATTTAGGAATAAATGGTCTCCACTGAGTTGAGTGACCGCATCAGGTGAGGAAACTTCTGCTGGATTTGGCCCCAAGTGAGCCACTTTCCTTAGTGTAGGAGTTTCCTTGCCTTGACAACCTGATAAAGATGGATCCTCTGCTGGCAAGTGCCCTTTACCTATGCATCCACTATTTGATCAGTGGATGCATGTTCCATGCAGTCAAGGTTGAGATCTGTTGGTTTCAATTGTTCTTCGATCTCTGAGGTGTCCAATAATGGTGGAAAATATGGTCAAAGGAGGTCTACATTGAACACTAGGTGCAAGCCAAGGAAGGGTGGAGTGTTGAGCTCAATAACATTGCTACCCACAACCTTGATGATAGTGTAAGGCCCATAGAAAAGTGGGAGGAGATTCCAATGGGGCCCTATAAGGTGATCTTTCTACAAATGTAACCATACCTTGTCTCCCACTTGAAACTGGTGCGATGCCCAGTGTTGATCATGGAACTGCTTGTACTTAGCATCGGCTTTCTGCAAAATCTCATGGACCTATTGGAGGATGTGATGAATCTGCTTAATGAATATGGTGGCTTTGTCAGTCTTAGAATGAACATGGGAAGATTCTTCCTGTGTGGTTGCAAGAGGTAGTGCAACATCAATGGGACCCAAGGGTTGGAGTCCCAGCACCACCTGAAATGGGCTATGGCTGGTGGAGATACAAAGAGCTCTATTGTACTTGTGTTGAACATAGGGAAGACTCTTGTCCCATGTACGCGGATACTTAGAGTTGTACATGCGCAGGATGTACACAATCATTCAATTGATGACCTATGTATGGACATCGGTTTGGGGGTGGAAAGCAGTGTATTTAGTGAGCTTGGTGCCCAACAGTGACAAGAGACTCGACCAAAATGTGTTGAGGAACCCATTGTCCCGATATAAGGTGATGGTATGTGGTATCCCAAAATGGACCCACACTCGTTCGAAGAAGAGATTAGTAGTATATGTTGCTATGATTCTCTTCTTGCAGGCTGTGATAATGGCCATCTTCGAAAACCGATCAACCACCACAAATACACAATCATTTTCGTGTTTGGTGGATACAAGGACAGACATGTAATCCATCAATATGGATTCCAAATGCCTCTCGAGAGTAGGAAGAGGGGTTTATAAGACTTTCTTCTTGATGGATAGCTTGGAAATGGCACATGCAATGTAAGATATGATATAGTTGTTGACATCTTATCGAAGTTTTTTCCAATAAACATATTTTTGTATAACGACCACCATTTTCTCCACGCCAAAATGTCCTACCATCCAACTGTAGTGAGTCTCCCAAATCATCTTTTCATGCTCTCTTGTGGGAACACAGAGGTGGCCCAAATGGCATAACAATCCATCCTGGAGATGAAAATCGGTGATATTATCTCATGTACCCAAGAGATGATAGGTGGTGGAGAAGTCAGGGTCACGCTGAAAAAGTTGGGGCCACTTAGATGCCTCATTCCCACAGGGAATGGAGAACTGCGGTGAGTGCAACAACGAGAGGGAGACTGAGGTAGTTAATGGCATGATTTGCACTCCCTATTTTATACTTGATATTGATATGGAACTATTGCAGGTATGTGGACCACTTTTGATGGAGGTCGTTATGCAACTTCCCCTGTGTCTATATGAACTGTAGAGGCTTGTGATTAGTGTGGATGATTGTCTCCTTTCGTATAATGTAATGTTTCCATTGACGACAAGATTGCACAATGGAATACATTTATTTGTCATAGGTGGGGTATTTCCAGATATTATCTGAGAGTGCCTCACTATGGTATGCTACGGGATGATCATGTTGAGTGAGAACTATTCCTACAACATAGTTGGAGGCATCGGTATCAATCTCAAATGGTTGTTGTAGATCGTATAAGGAGAGTATTGGAGCTGATCACAAGCGATGCTTCAGATCATCAAATTCTTGTTGTTGTGCCTGCCCCATGCGAACTTTGCCTTGCCACTAACCTTGGTTACTTGGTTAAGTGCCCATGCAATATGGGAGAATACCAACATGAACCTTCGGTAGAATTTGGCAAGTTCCAAGAAGCTATGAAGCTTGGCTAGTTTGTTCGGGGATGGCCAATCATGAATGACTTATGTACCCCATGCTCATCAACAATGTAGCCCAAGTATTGGACCTTGTTAATGCCAAAGGAGCATTTTTCCAAGTTGGCATATAGCTTGTGCTACCGCAAAGTGCCCAAAACCTGTTGAATATGCTTCATGTGCTCCTCCCAAGTTCTGTTGAAGATGAGGATTTCATCCAGATATACCACCACAAAAGAGTTGGTGAAGGGTCTCAATACATCATCCATCAATCTCATGAAAGTTGTCGGTGCATTTGTTAATCCAAAGGGCATGACAATCCATTCGAAGAGACCTTCTTTAGATTTGAAAGTTGTCTTCCATACATCAGTTTTTTCGATGGGAACCTGGTGGTAGCCATACTTTAGGTCAATATTGCTGAAGAAATTTTCCCTCTTGAGTTGGTCAAGAAGGTCATCAATTCAAGGAATTGAGTACTGGTTCCTGACTGTGATTTTTTTTAATTCTCTGTAATCAATGCAGAGTTGTCAAGTCTCATCTTTCTTCTGTACCAGCACAATCGGGCTTCCACAAGGGGAGGAGTTGGTTCGAATGTGCCCCTTTTGAATCATCTCTTGGATCTGGCGCTTGATTTCATCATTTTTCATCCGCGAGCAATGATATACTAGTCCATTAGGCAAAGGTGCACTGAGGGTTCGATCAATTGGATGTTGGACTTAGTAGTGTGTAAGTACCCTGGTGGGTAAGGAGAATATGTCTCTGTACTCTTCCATGATCATGTTCACTTGCTTCAGCTACAAAGAGAGGCTTTATGTAGAGATCACTGATGTGGCAATGACCTTTTTCTTATTGCAAGAACGGATCACAAAGAAGATGAACTTCCTGGTCTGTGAAATGACCTTACCGCATTGCTTAGTAGAGATTAAATAAATAGCGGTAGGCAACACTACCTCTAGTATACTATGCAATTCTCTACCCAAAGTAGTAATAACACTGCAGGGTCTAGACTCATACACAACATGTCGCTTCCACAGATATGGTTGGCCTAAAAGAACATCACAAACTTCAAGGGGAGAAATATCACACAATACCTTGTCTTTGAAGGGCTTGATGTTGTAGGGAAGGCGACACTGTTGGCTGACGCGAAGATCTCGTCCTTGGTGAAGCCAACCGATTGTGTATGGATGCAGGTGCAGTGTTATCAACAGGTCCATCCGCTTAACGACCTCTCCTGAAATCAGTTTCTTCTAACTGTCGCTATCGACAATGAAATGTAGTGGAGTCCCCTTTACCCACATCTGTGAGTGAGAGAAGTGTTCCCCTTCCTCTGGTTCTTCTGGTTCACTTGGATGGACTTTGGTGGTAGTGACAATGGCACTAGGTTCGACATCGATGATCTGCTTCCCACATTCTGGGTTTGATTCAAAGTCAAAATCTTCCTTTGACTTGAAAGATTTCAGCTCGGCCACCAGTGACTGCTTGGAGCAACATTCTTCGGTGTTTTTCCAAGGGCTTTTATGGTATTCACAACACTTTCTCGTGTCCTTCTTCAACTTCTCATTACCCTTATTGGGTTGCATCTTGGACTAGTTTTCCTGAGAGTGGCCATCTTTGCTCTGTCCCTTGTTTGGTGGGTTGGGACCACCTTTTTCCTGCTTCAGTTGTGAAGAATTTGCAGATCCAAACTCTCGCCTCTTCTACTTAAATTTATGCTTGATCTTGACAACATATCTATAAGCCGCACCTAATGATGTGATTTCCAGAAAATCCATTTTTGTTTGAATGTATCTGTGCAGATAGCCACGATATTTGAGCATCAGATGTCGTTCAAAAACTTTGATACCCAATTTGGTGAGCAGAGTATGGAAAATATTGGTGAAATATGGTACTGTCTGGTCCCTTTCTTGACGCAACATGGTCCATCTTGTGTGTTTGTCCTTGTAGCTTCCAACATCGTAGTACTACTATTTAATGACATCCTTGAAGGAATCCCAAGTGGGGGCGACCACAAATATTGCAGATTCCTCTATGGTCCTTTGCTCAGAGTACATATCCCACCATTCCTTAACATGGGGGACGACCTTGAGGAGTGTAAAAGTAATCTTTTTCTCTATCAGAAAAATTGTTGACCAAAAAATACCCTTCGAGCAGATTCAACCATTTATCTAGAGCATCTGCATCTATCATTCCTTTAATTAATGGAATATCAAAATTTACTTGTACCTTGAAGGGGTTTGTGTGGCCGCTTGATGAAGATGTGTCTCTTGCGGGAAGTTGTCGAAGGATTTGTGCAAATTTGTCCATCATCTCGTTCATTTTTCACACAAGGGCTTCCTCAAGAAACATTTTAAAAGTATCTCCTGCTCCATCATATTTCTTCTCATCCCTCGTGATTTTTCATTGGTTTCGGTGTAGCCTATCTTGCAAAGGATCGACTAGTTCGAGTCTCAGCTTCTTGTACCCAGTTCTTGTCGAGGATATGCACAAAGAAAAACAAATGAAGAGCGGACCGCTCTGATACCACTGATCTAGATTTAATAACATATTGAATACCATAACACAGAGATATGGAGAACAACAAATATCCAGTGAACAATAACTTCTATTGAATAAATAAAATAGGTTGAAACTGTAAAACTATAGAACTGAAGCAACTTGCTCCAATGGTGGTAGCTATCTCTGAGAAGAGATGTGGCTACTACGCACATCTATCCAAGAATAATGATTACAATGAGGATCTAGAGGCCTTTTTAACATTACTCATGAATTCCAAAACCCTGTACATCCAAAAACCTATCCCTAGGAGATGAAACGACAAAAGTTATGTGGGCCCCGATGGGTAAGTTGGTACCTCAACTTCACGGGGTCGTAACTTTTGCATACGACCTCCGTTTTAGGCGCGTGATAGCCCATTGGAAAGGTATTTTTGAGAACTACACATTATTCTGCCAAACTCTAACTCTGTCTATAAATTGACTATGGCAAGCCAAAATAACATTATTTAGGGCCCCAAAATGGCCCTAGAAGTACATAAAGATGTACTGACATGAAAACTTCCAAAATAAGCCAGTTGGATTAGGTGGATGACCACCAATATCCACCTGGAAGTTGTGTAGGGCTTCAGACCGCCCCGGAAGTGTAGAACCTACAATTACAATGAATTACGGAAGAACGTGCTGAACTAAAATTTGTCAAGAGGAGTTGGAATATGTGGGTGGCCACCAATATCCACCTGGATCACTTTCTCCTCAACCTACATAAATCGAGGATTGAGATTCTCTTCCCTTCCACACAATCCCTTAGGCTATCCTACTTCCCTCCAAGGCTCCAACACAAGTTGGCTAGAAAATCTAGTGGGGGACTCCAGGAATATCAATTGTAACAAGAGTGCTCACAACAACCTTCTCTTGGGATATTAAGAAATTTATCAGCAGAAATATCACTCATAGGAATGACAACTTGGTTCTTAGCATAAAACCCAACCCAACCAAACTATTTTCCCATACCCAACATGGCTTCCCTCCATTTTTAGCACCAAACTATCATTTCCCTCTCTTCCTGTAAGTTATCTACCCTCTCTCTTTACATGAATTTCCTTTTCTTCTTCCATGCATGCTTTGACTTTCACTTCCCCCAAAAAAATTGTACCTACCCCATGCTCTAATAACTAGTTCAAATGACTCTTCCACCCACCTCTTACATGCATGTACTTTAGCCCATACTACAATTTTGACTATTCCACCCACCTCTTACATGCATGTACTTTAGCCCATACTACAATTTTTTCACTTTAGGCAGGTGAAGAATTTTCGAAAAAGACGGACGCTATGACTTTCGTGTCGCAACAGATAATTTTCCTTGTGAAATGGCCCACATTGCGAAAGATGATTTGTTTTTCTATGAAAGTGCTACATCGCATGAAATATTTTTCCCTTGTGAAGCGGTCTGTTATGAGGAAAGATAATTTTTTCTTGTAAAATGGTCTGTATGGCAAGAAAATATTCTTTTGGCTAATCATGCTAAAAATTATACTCCACCGCTATCTTAAATTATTATAAATAATATTCAAATCTTTCGAGACCATCTTTGAAAGCCTTTCCCAATTCAGTGGTCTATCAAAACCAGGAAATGGTCACCAAATTTGAGCAACAAGGCGGTATATAAAAGTTATTTCAGGATAGAGAAAAAATACAGAGAGTCCAAATTCTCTATTATTACAGGAATCGACCCATGGGTAATACTCGCCACAGTTCCGAGACTTTTAGTGGAAAACAACTAAAATAGCGATTCAGGACATTTCTTTCTTTATATTCAATTTACAACATTTTCTGGGCTTGATCCACAAAACATCTCCATCCTCATCGTGTTGGGATGGATATTTCCATGATTATAGCAGTGGTATTCATGGTTAATGGGTTGATGTTTCCAATACGGATGCCCAAACATAAATCCTTTCCCCCAAAATTTTATCTTTCTAAATACTACCATCGCTGCCCACATCACTGGGGTGACGACTTGTTCGCATTACGATGGATGCGTACAAATCCGGCGCCCGGGTTATAGCAAGCGATAACCGTCCATAAGGCCATTCTGAATCTGAGGAGACAAGCCCTCCCCTTCTGAGAGACCGTACTACTATGACTACTCGCCTCGGCCTTGCTGGTGAAGTGGTAGCTGCGGAGGAACATCTGCCTTTTCTCCAAACGCTCTTTCGCATAATCAAATCCAGATTGGTATTCGCTGAGGATGCAATTACTTTCGCAGTCGTCCGCACAAAGACGGGACCCGAGAGAAAGGCTGTCTGATAATCTTCTTACGCCTCTTCTTGCTGCAGCAGGAGCGGTGTGATGATGATTCATTCCGTGAAGATTGCTGCGGAAAGAGAGATGCTTCCCAGACACCGACCTTGACAACGCAGCTGCTGGATTCATCGTTCTGTTTCTTTCTGCACCCAAAATCACCAGATGTTCGCAGAAATCTCTGTTCTCCTCCAAACTGACTGACAGTACTGTTATTGTAAGGGTTCCATTTATCCTTGTATGAAAAAACGAGGGATCGGTGAACATATGGAGTGCAAGACGACACAACAATATAAAGGAAATTCAGTCAAAAAGAAAAAGTCGTGGGTTTGATTCATTTCCTTTCCGCGAAACTCTCACGCAGCAACCTTCATCTTATCTCTGAGCAGAGACCATGTCAAGCAACTTTGGTGAGCGTAGCAGATGGGCATCCGTCCTTCATGATCGTGACTCTGAGTTGACGATAAATTTACCGACTCGCTTTGAACAAAATGTAATGCGGCACTGGCTTGACTTAAGGCAATGGTCACTAGTGACCAAAGGTGGAAAATGGTAGAAAGTATTCATAGCGATTAAAGTGTTCGTTGAACATTTAAGTGCGAACAATTGTTACTTATATTTTACGACCACAATGTTTAAGATTGGTATTTGTAATGAGATGGAATTTAATGTAAGGGCCCCGCCGTTAGGACAACATTAATTAATTTTTTTATATTTTTTTGCATTAGGAAGGTAATGATAATAATACAATTACAGCAACTCAACTTGACGACATCATATTGAATGACGATACATGTAAAATATATATGGAAAGTCTAACATAAAAGTATATTAAGAAGCTTGAAGTAAATTACAACATTTATTCAGATAAAAAATATAAATGACTATGCTAAATAACATCAATGATTATCAAGATACAAAAAGCATCTAATAATCGACACACGTAATATAAACTTCCAAGGCGAGCGAGAAATAATACATATCCACAATCATGCGTTTCAATACCTTTTTTAAGGCGCAAGAAGTAAATAATCCAACAACTAATCATTATATTAACCTTTCAACATGCACAAGCAAGAAATTTAAATTTTATTCAATATTTCATTCAAATAACTAAATAAACAAAAACTAAACATCTAAAACTATCATTCCATTTGTGACAACTAGGATATTTTTGTTAAAACCTTTTTGGTAACATAAAATAGGTACCTTTGGTCTTGAAGATGTTGAGAATGAAATATAAATACATATTTTGCTTTGTACTCTAAAATATCAAATTTAATATTTTTTTTTCATGGAATAATAATAATTATAAAGTGTTAATGAAATTTAAAAATACACTTTGTAAATATAAAGCAAGAAATTGTGTTCCTCCTTTATAAATTAGAACGTAAATTCTAAATTCTTTTGTTGACCAAAAATAACCAAACATTCTCTACGTTTCATTGTAATTCATATTTTAAATTTTTTTATGAACATTTAATATTTGGGAACTTTCAAAAACTTATTACATATAAAGATGTTTTTTTTTTTTAAACTTATTACATATAAAGATGTTTTTCTTTTTTTTCTTTAATTTGGATGACATTGAATTTGGGATTATGAATCTAGGAAAAGGGAAATATAAATACATTAAAAAAAATTAGAATAAAATTATAAAAATTGGAAGATTTATTCTTATCCCTCACATTTATAGGCTTTTGAATTTAGCATTCAAATATCGTACCCATAAACCTTGCACCAAAACCTCATTGTGGCTATTTTTAAAAGTGATGACAAAACTAACACTTCAAATTACAACACCATCATCATTAGGCATATTTTAGCCAAGTTTTATGGAGCTACTATTGAAAATAAGATCAACTTATGGTTATAAACATATGGAAAGAGAGTTAAAGGCGATGTTGGTTTTAGAAACTATCATTCAATGATGAACCACTTAATTACTTAAACCTACTTAACACCCTCTCTACAATATCTAAATCTTGCATTAATAAAAGCAAATCTGTCATTAAGGTCGAGCATGAGTGTGAAGGCTCTGAGCACAAGGCAAGGAAATAGTCAGAATCTGAGTGTGAGCATTAACTCTGAATACAACAAGGAAAATGTCAGAATCTGAAGGCGAAGGCAGGTTAGCTTAACTAACATTGGATACCTGGGCGATTCCAATGAATCAATTGTTGAGGTGGACAAATGGAAAGGGTAAAATGCAAAACAAAACCAATTGTTGAGTTAAAGAGACTGCCAATTCGCTGGAAAAGATGGATAGCTGAGTCCAAGAGGCCACAAATTCGTGAAGTAATGATTGCAGAGTAAAATATTATGTTGGGCATTTTCACTGCAAGATCTCTGCTAATCCAAAGGTCAGATTTAGAATCTCAATGGGCCAGCTTGAATATAGAATCCAAAAAAAAAAAGAAAGGGACTCTTAGCACCCTTTGAGCGGACGAGATTTAACTTAGCTGAGAAAAATAAAAAACGTAGGTGTTCACCCTATCAATTGCAGAGATAGGGAAAAGTTTAAAAACCAAAGGATTGGCCTTTGTTTAACCCACACGCACAGGACAACACAGGTTGTTGATGAGAGCAGTTGAAACCGTGACATGTCTCCCCTCTCCCACATGTTGGCTAACACCAAGGTTGTGCAAAGGGTGTAGAATGCAGGCTCCTTGTAAGCTTGTGCGCAAAATTTATCATAGATTTGTTGAGAGAGAAAAAAACGCACAGATTTCATCGGTGGATACGGAGGGTTACCCTCCAGGAGGAAGCGTTGACCAAGGTGCAATACGTCTGAGTGTAAATAAACAAAGATAAGGGGACTATGCAGAGGGAATTTGGGCGCAACACAAGACCGTGGGAAAGAACGAGGTAACAAGTGAAGGTAAGACCAACAAAGCAACGTAGGGATAACCATAGAATTCACATGATCCCTCCCCACTTCTGGCCCGAGTACAACACCCAGAACGCAAAGGAACATCGAAGCCCACTCTTCCTGAGAACAATGGTTTCCCAAAATCCAAAACGCAAAAGTAAAATCATCAAGTGAAAAGCAACAATGTGGAGGTAAAACGTTGATCATCTCTTGAAATTTCTCGGTGGAAGAACAATGAATTGACTGAACACGAATGATGGCTGATAAAAAGAGGAGTGTGCATGGTTTTGGGTACCACTAGTCCGAGGTAAATCGAGGTAAAGGTTAAAATAAATGCAGACCTTCACACAACTTCCAGTAGAGTGAAAACCCAATAAAATAACGCAGGGCAACACTTTTCCTTTCTTTTCCCAAGAACATCACCAGATATTCATCTGGAAGTAGATATGCAAACGTAGTGGAAGGGTATCATCACAGAGGAAATATCATGAGTGGAAACTCTAGAATGGCTGAGGTAAAATGAAAAGGCATTGTGTGCAGAATTATGGGCGCAAGGGTAAGTCTGAGGCAAGCGAATAAAATAAGGAATCCATCATCACATATGACAAAATTTTTAATCCGTGATCATTGAGTATGAAAATAAAAATTTATACACTAAGTCATAATTGAATACAGAACTAATTCATTATCCTTTCATCGATTTTACACAGAAGTTACAGAATCCAACATCACATATAACAAAGTTTTGATCCAAGATCGTCGAATCTGATAATATATATATATATATATATATATATATATATATATATATATATATATATATATATATATTCATTAACCATCATTGAATACTGAAACTAATTCATGGTAGAGTAAAACTCAATACAATATCGTAATCGACGATGAAGAATCTGAATTCCTTGTCCCGCGCTTGTGCTCTGACCAACTCCTAC
>JASDQU010506684.1:22702-38320 GCA_032191745.1 Picea mariana
CCCAAAATGGCAGTTGTGCTATTAAATATTTCCCATTTATTATTTATTTAATATCTTTTGTACTTTCACAAGTTAGGAAATAATTTCTCCTTTGCAAATTTTTAAAACCATTAGTTTTAATTAAATTCTTACTCTCTTCATTTACCCCAAGAATTTTATGAAGACCAAACTATTACTTAAGTGGGCTTTTGTTTAAATTTTTTATTTTTATTCTAGCGTCTTTTTCTTAAGGTTAGATTAAATTTTTACCCTAGAAAAGTTTTAGACTTAGGACTTAGATTTTGAATTGGGCGACACTTCGTTAGGGAAGTTGTTTAAGGATTTCTTAAGGCGTTAATATCTTAGGGACATCTAGGTTTGTATCTTCATCATCATCAATGCAACGTGCCCTTCAGAACGCACTACATGCTCCAAGGGTGCCACTCGCCTCATTCGTTTCCTTTGTGCGACGTGCCCTTCAGGATGCACCATATGCTCCAAGGGTGCCACTTGCTTCTTCTGGTTCTTTTGCGCAACGTGCCCCTCAGGATGCACCACGTGCTCCAAGGGTGCCACTTGCCAGCTTCACTAATTGGTAGACATCTATAACCCCTGGAGTCAACACTCCACCAGGTGAACTTGTGGGAGACTAAGGGCTCTAAGGAATAAGGCCCCCGCCTTATTGCGCGCCCCTTAGAATCATTGTGAGAAATTGTCGCAGTCCTCCCTCACTGCATCGTGGATCCTCTCGAACTAGGTAATTGTTAACCTATAGTTTGAGCCACGGCGGGAGTGCTAGTAGGTTGTGGCAGGGCTGTTATCCACACCTCTCCCTCAACCTCTCTGGAAATTGTATGTGAACCCTTTACTCCATATGTGAGTTTGGTCGGCAAGGTATCGTCAGCCTACATCATCAACAATCATGTCAGAACATGTCAACATCATATCATCAAATTAATGAAATATCACAGTAAATAAATCAACCCAAATAGCACACTCCCTGAATCAATCCGAAGTCCAAGGGGTTCCACCGATGCCTCTGCATCCTCAAGGTCCAAAACCCTGCACACTCAATAAAACTGAGTCAATAGCACCTGTCTACGTCAAGCAGTAAAACATCATGTCATCTATCATAACGCATCATAATCAAGGATAAATGTTTTAACATCAGAAAAGTCTAGATCACTTGCGAGCAAGTGTCCTCAAAGAATAAGTTTTTCTCAGTGCACCAGAGAGGGATGTTACATACACCCCCTCTTGTTCTAAACTTCATCTCGAATTTTCTCAGTATAAATGCCGAAATAAATGTATCACGGTATCATAAGTCTATCTATTAAACAAAAATGGAAATTGTTGGCGCACATCATATGCGTCCTCCCAGGTCGCCGAGTGCGGACTATAACTGTCCTACTGGACCTTGACTTGATCTATTGTTTGACGTCGTAACTGTTGAACACGATGATCTGAGATGCGGACTGACTCAGCCATGAGCACTCCCTCGTCCGATACCTATAAAGAACTCATGTCAATCACATGCGTAGGATCATTAATATAATGTCTCAAAACAGATACATGAAAAACATCGTGCATACGCCTGAAAGAATCAGGCAAGGCTAGTCGATAGGCCACAAGCCCCTTTCTCTCCACAATATTGAAAGGTCCCATGAACCTAGGAGAGAGTTTATCTCCCTTTCCGAACTTGATCGAACTCTTACGCAGTTTAACCTGCAAGAAAAATCGATCGCCGACCTCATAACTACGGTCGACGCGGTGCGCATCGGCATAACTCTTCTGTCGATCCTGCTCTTATTTTATCCTTTGTCTTATGGTTTTCATTTTCTCTTCCATTTCTTGGATCGCTTCTCGTCACACCAGGAACCTATCCTCAAGCCGATCCCAACTCAAGGGCGTCTGACATGGTAGCCCGTAAAGAAACTCAAAAGGCGCCATCTTAATGGTGCTTTGGTAACTATTGTTGTAAGCGAACTCTACTAGAGGCAAGAATTCCTCCCAACGCTTTTGTTGGTCCATCACGTACATGCGCAACATGTATTTCAAGGTTTGGTTTGTTCGTTCTATCTGTCCGTCAGTCTCTGGGTGATACGCAGTACTAAAGTTAAGTTGGGTTCCCAAGGCCTCTTGGAAAATCATCCAAAATCATCCAGTAAACACTGATCCTCGATCGGATATAATCCTTTTAGGCACTCCATGTAGCCTCACAATCTCACTGATGAAAACTCTCGCTATGTTAGATGCCTGATATGTCTTACACATAGGAATAAAGTGAGCACTCTTCGTCAGAGTGTCTATTACTACAAAAATCGAGTCGTGTCTCCTTACCGTCAGTGGAAATCCAAAAACAAAATCCATCGAAATAACTTCCCATTTTGATTTTGGAATGGCATGTGGTTGAAGTAATCCTGCTCAGTTTCTATGTTCAGCCTTTACCTGCTGACACTCTAGACATCTAGCCACAAAATTGACTATGTCGGCCTTCATTCCCTTAAATAAGAATAAGGGTTTAAGGTCTGCCCTCATCTTCATGACTCCTAGGTGAGCCATGTAAACTACTCTATGAGCCTCACTCAGGATCAACATTCTCAACTCATCATTTGGCGGTACATAAATCTGACTTCTAAACCTCAATAAACCATCGCTATCAAATGAATATCCCTCATATCGTGGTACCATCATTGTGCTTTGTCCGATAAAATCCTCCACTTCTTTGTACCAGTCATCATCACACTGTAAAGTGAGAATCTTCTCACATAGATTCGTCTAAAGAGGCAACACTGAAAAGATGCGTGGTCTCTGACTCAAAGGACCAGCCACACGGTTCACTATTCCCTTTATGTAAGTAATCTCGAAGTCGTACTCGCTAAGCAATTCCCACCAACGTCGTTGTCGCGCGTTCAATTTGCTTTGCGTGAAAATGTGTTGCAGCCCACAATGATCAGTCTTTAATTCAAATTTTCATCCAACAAGGTAGTGTCTCCAAACCTTCAAGGCATATACAATGGCTAATAACTCCAAATCGTGCATCGCATAGTTCTCCTCATGCCTTCTCATTTTCCTTGAAATGTAAACAATCACTTGTCCATATTGGATCAAGACTCTGCCTAAACCTTCCTTGGATGCATCAGTGCATATCAAGAAGTCTGCGTCCATGTCAGGGACCTTTAGTATTGGCACTGTGGTCAAAAACTCTTTCAACCTTCGAAATTCTTCCGCGCATTTCTCGGTCCAAACAAACTTCTTGGTTTTCTTCTGCAATTTCATGATTGGATTTGCTATCTTCGAAAAATCCCTCGACAAACCGTCGATAGTATCCTTCTAAACCCATAAAACTACACACTTATGTGACATTCGTCAGCGCAGGCCATTCCATAATAGCCTCAACCTTGGCTGGAGCCACGGCGATACCTTCGTCGGAGATGACATGCCCTAAGTAGTGAATCCTCGATTGATAAAAAGAGCATTTGGACAATTTCCCATATAGTTTGTGCTCTCGTAGACACTGTAGTACCAAGCACAAGTTCTCATCATGCTCCTCTGTCGTGCGAGAGTAAATCAAAATATCATCAATGAACACTTGGACGAACTTGTCCGAGTACTCGCAGAACACCCCGTTCATCAAACTCATAAATACTCCTGGGGCGTTTGTCAGTCCAAACGGCAAAACAGTAAACTCGTAATGTCCAAATATCATCTTAAAGGCGGTCTTAGGGACGTCATCCTCCTTGATCCGTAACTGGTGATACCCTGATCGCAAATCGATCTTGGAGAACACTGTCACACCCTTCATTTGATTGAACAGATAATCAATTCTTGGTAAGGGATATTGATTCTTGATCGTAGCCTTGTTCAGTTGATGGTAGTCAATGCAAAGCCTCCATGATCTATCCTTCTTTCGTATGAAAATAACTGGGGCACCCCATGGTGACACACTAGGGTGTATTAGTCCCAGGTCCAACAAGTCCTTCAGTTGCATTGTCATCTCTTGCAACTCCGGGGTCGACATTCGATAAGGCGTTCTAGCTATCGGTTCGGTCCCTGGTTTCAGGTCTATGGTAAACTCCAATTCCTTTTCCAGCAGCATCCTAGGCAACTCCTCTGGAAATACGTCTGTAAACTCCTTCACCACCAGAAAGTGTTCTAGACCTTCCGCTACTCCCTTTTCGTTTAGCGCAAGGATCGCATAAATCTTGCACCCCTTGCACATACTTTTCCGTAATTGTAAGGAAGAAACGAATCTTACGGAAACTCCCTGGTTTTGGCCTACAATCCCACGTTCTATCCTTCATCATCAACCAAGCTCAATCGTTTCATCTTACAGTTGAGTATTGCCTCATGTGATTCCAACCAATCCATACCAATCACGATGTCATAAGATCCTAAGATCGTGACGTACAAGTTGACCCTCATGAAAAACTCTCCTAGGTTAAGGGCACAGCCCGTAACCTTTCCTCCAACCTTCTGTTTGGCTCCCGAAGCCATTTCGACGAAGCTAAACTCGTCCTGTTCGACTGCCTTTACCTTAATCCTTTTTAGCGCTGCACCAGAAATGAAACTCTTAGTTGCACCTGGGTCTAACCAAATACTAAGGGTCTGGTCAATGATAGTACCTATCGTCTCGAGCACAGTTGACTGGTGCTCTGCCTGGCAGTTATTCACAGCCGCATGAATCCGATGAGCCTTGCGCATATCTCCTAGGGTAGTGGTTCCGGCTGATCTAGACACTTTGGTCCTCTCCCCAGGATAGTCGCACTGGTAGTGTGGCTCCCCACTAATGCAGGGGCGTGCCACCCAGGGCACGTCCTCTCACAGGATCCCTCCTACCTCAGCCTAAAGAACTGACAAGCTCTTCTAATTACCTATCTGGAATTTTCCCCACCCACAACAGCTCTCCAAAAGATCTCCCTTAACTATCGGTAAATCAGACTTCACGATTTCGCGAGTCCTGTGGTCAAGCATTTTTGGATCCTCAAAACTGCGATCCCCGATGCAAGTCAACGCTGACCTTTCACGTCCCTATCAGAGTTTCTCCTATCAGGATTTTGGCAATCGCAATATTCCAAATGCATCGCTTTACCAAACCTCGATCCTCAATATACTCCCCTGCTGCCTTAGCCTCCCAGGCTAAGCCCTTTGTCCATGCGACCACTCCTTATATGA
This sequence comes from Picea mariana, assembly GCA_032191745.1. NCBI lineage: Eukaryota > Viridiplantae > Streptophyta > Pinopsida > Pinales > Pinaceae > Picea > Picea mariana. Next base: position 27,857 of record JASDQU010506684.1, read on the forward strand.
CCACAGTCATATTACTCATCAGGGTTTCACGGTTCGTGATTCCAAAGTGCACAAACAACTTGCCACCAGGATCCCCGATATCCTGATGACTCAAACACCGATGGATGACTTCCTTGCCACATGTCCTCCACTAATTCCCCTGTGGCCCCACACTATTAACCTATTGGGAAATCGCGTTTCGGAGTTTCTCGATTCCTGATGCAACATTTTCTAGGTACTCAGGATCTTCGATATCCGGAACCCCAACTCCTTTCTGATATTTTGACGCATGTCTTCCCTGAGATCCACGGCTAGGACTTCGTTGATGTTTCGAGACTTGAAAGGCCTTGGTTCTCTTGACGGCTGAAATTCCAAACGCCGATGGGCTCTCGATCCTTACCACCTGTCCCAACAGATGGACGGTTCGGTGCTCTCAGGATTTTGAGACTCTTGATTTCCCAATTCACATGACCTCAGGAACTCTGATCCCATGATGTCTCTTGGGGACTTTCCTTTTCTCACTAGGACTTAACCCCAGTGCGACTCCTACCTGATCGAATGGCTGATGGGAAACCCAACGACGATCCTACGGCTCAAGACCCCCCTTAGAGATTGAACTATGAACACAGCCGTAATCTCCTCGCTTCTTTTGCAGATCCAACAGCTGGCGGGATCTTACCAATTCTCTCCACAAGATCCTGACCGTCTATTTTCCCCCTTTGAGGAATCTGCAGAATGAGTATGTGTTCCTCCACGGAACTCGTTCTCCTGCGTGCAAACTTGTGATGCTTTTTCTAACACTTCCACACACAACTCCCTGTGCTTCTCTTCAAGGTTCACTCGAAGGTACTACACCTTCTGATCTTTGTTTATTCTGAATATTTCAGGATTTAAGAACCCCCTGCTCGCAATCCTTGCGACAAACTTTCAAACACATTAAACGTTTGAAATCTTCAACCCTGCGCACACCTGCAGCAACACTCTTCCAACACTTTGCTCAGATTCACAACTAAGACTCTCCCTTAGCCTGCACCCTCCTCGCACAACTCAAGTAACCCAATTTCACTTCTGGGTGAACAAGAACAAGAGTTAAACTACCTGAGCATCTGTCAACGCACTCCTTGTGAACAGTTTCGACTGCACTCCTTGCATGAACCCTCACTCAGATAGAGAAACAATTAAAACTCATTTGTTCTTCCACTCAGATTTCAAACTCAAACATGAAATCACATACACAGCAATAAATCAAATGCATAACAAGAAAACAAACACTCATGAGCACATCATTTAACATCAACACACAAAGAACAGACACAAAACCATGGATTTGAATCAACTTCTTGTATTAATTCAAGATCTATACATGGATGTTCTTCTACAACTCTCTGCTATTCTCCGGTGCTCTTCCTACTTCAATAATCATGCCTAATGCTACAATGTACAATGAGGGTGTCTATATCCATTTTCCCTCCTTCTTTCTAAAACTGTCTACTCTAGGAATTCAATTCTACCTACTTACATTTACTACTATAAATGCCTCCATCTACTTCAGACGAGAGCAGGGTGCTCAAGGTATGATTACAATATACTAAGGCACTCCTTCATAAATTTTCTCATTTAATGTTCGCGCAACATTTCCAAGGCAATTTCTAAATTTGTGCTGGCTTATCCAGCTGTCCACTTGCATTCCGGGCTGGCTCGCTTGCTGTGAGAGATGCTCCTGCATCATACTCCCTCGCTTGAAAACTTTCATGGGATCCTATCCATGAGGTCCTGCACGGTGTGTCCATGCTTCAAAATCTCCTCTTCAGTCTCCTAGCTAGCATCTTCAACTGGATGACCCTTCCATTTGACCAGATATTCATAGTATTCTTTCCTCCCGGTCTTCTTATTGACTCTCTTGTCCAATATGTTCTCCATCTATGGCTTCTCTACAATCGGCATCTGCTTCTGCCACTGAACCCCTGGCTATTCACCTTCTGTTCCTACTTTCTCAGCTTTATATGGATATAAACCTGTGAAATTGAATATCGGAGATATTCCGATTCCATCCGGTAACTCGATCTCATAAGCATTTTCCCCTAATTTACTCAAGACCTTACATGGCCTGATTTTCTTCATTTTCAATTTGTTATATGTTCCCCTCGGAAACCTCTCTTTCCTCAAATGTGCCAGAACTAATTCACCAACCTCGAATTGAAGTTGTCTCTTTCGTTGGTCGGCTCTACACTTATATTCATGACTTGAATCTAGCAGTCTCTGCTTCACCTAGCCGTGAAGTTCTTTCATCACCTCTGCGAAATCTTTGGCACTTGTGCTCCTAGTCGTAGTCTGTTCCGAAACCCTTAATTCATAAACTCCTCTCGGTTGCATGCCATACGCAATCTGAAATGGACTTTGGCCTGTGCTCCTGTTCACTGAGTCATTATATGCGAATTCTGCCTGCGGAAATATACTATCCCATTGGCTGTGGTGCTCTGTCACCAAGCATCTCAGCAAGTCTCCTAGACTTATGTTCACCACTTCTGTTTTCCCATCCGTCTGAGGATGATAAGAAGAACTAAACATCAATTTAGTCCCCATCTTTTTCCACAGTGTCCTCCAAAAATATCCCACGAACTTTGTATCTCTGTTCCAAACTATACTTCTGTGTAAACCGTGAAGTCGAATGACCTCTTTGAAGAACAGATTTGCGATGTGAGTCGCATCACTAGTTTTTTGACATGGGATAAAATGTGCCATCTTGGAAAATCTATCCACTACTACAAATATCGAGTCAAATCCTCTTTTCATCCTTGGCAATCCCAATATGAAATCTATGCTAATTTTATCGCACGACTTCTCGAGTATGGGTAATGGTTGATAGAAACCCGCATTCTGCTTCCTTCCCTTTGAATGCTAGCAAATTCTCCATCTGTCCACAAACCTCTTGACCTCTGACTGCATCCCTAGCCAAAAGTATGACTCGCTTAGCTTTGTGAATGTCTTGTCATGACCGAAGTGTCTTGCCAATCCTCCGCTGTGTTTCTCCTTCAGCAGATTCTCCCTCATGGAGCAATTCGGAATACACAATTGACTGCCTCTGAACAATAATCCTTCTTGGATCATATAGTTTGTCCAAGGGCTTCTATCTCTGAGAACTGGATTCTCAGCTTCTTCATATGCTTCTTTAAAATCCTGATCATCTGCATACATGTCCCTGAGATCATCAAAGCCTAATGTCCTGACTTTGAACTCCTGCAACAGTAAAAAATTCTTGCTCAAAGCATCAACAACTTTGTTAGTAGTAACAGAAATATGTTTAATCACAAATGTGAAATTATGCATGTATTCAACCCATTTAACATGCCTCTGATTCAAATTTTCCTATTGAGTAACAAATTGCAATGCATGGTTATCACTATATAAAACAAATTCCTTCAGAATTAAATACTGCCTCCATTTCTTCAATGCCTGGATGATGGCATAAAACTCCTTATCATATGTGGAATACTTCACCTTCACTTCATTCAACTTCTCACTAAAATATGCAACTGGTTTGTCATCTTGACTTAAGACTGCTCCTATTGCAAACCTGCTTGCATCACACTTTACGCGAAATGTCTTTTGAAAATCTGGTAACACCAGAATTGGTTCTACCGTAATCTTTCATTTCAACAAATTGAAACTCTTCTCTACCTCTTCAGTGCAATGAAAATATTTATGTCTTTTCTTCACTGTATCCACCATCACTTCACTAATTCCACTGAAATTCCTAATGAATTTCCGGTAGAAACTAGCCAAACCGTGAAAACTTCTCACCTCAAATACATTCCTTGGTGATGGCCAATTCTTGATTACCTCCACCTTATCTGGATCCATCCTCAACTCATTCGTTGAAATAAAAAACCCCAAATAAATGAGCTCTGTCTTTATGAATGAGGACTTCTTTATGTTTATCAACCACTTCTCTTGCTGTAATCTCTTCATCACAATGGCTAAATGCTTCAGTTGTTCAGCCTCCGTTTTACTGAAAATCAGTATATCATCCAGATATACGATAATAAATTTTCCGATGAACTCCTTCAGGACTTCATTCATTAAACTCATAAAGGTACTCGGCGCATTTTTCAATCCAAACGACATGACAATCCATTCATACAAACCTTCGTTTGTCTTGAATGCTGTTTTCCATTCATCACCTTCTCTCATGCGAATATGGTGATATCCACTCTTCAAATCAATCTTTGAAAAAAAATTTGCTCCACTTAAGCAATCCATTAAATAATCCATTCTTGGCATTGGGAATCTGTACCTGATAGTTATTTTGTTGATGGCTCTTGAGTCGGTACACATTCTCCAACCTCCGTCTTTCTTCGGACTGAGTACCGTTGGAACGACACATGGGCTCAAACTTTCCTTGACCAATCCTTTGTCTAGTAGCTCCTGTACCTGCTTCTCGACCTCTTCATTTTCTTGCGGCATCAACCTGTACGCAGATTTATTCGAAAAAGTAGCTCCTGGTATGAGGTCTATATGATGACTCACACTCCTCATCGGTGGCAACGAACGAGGTAATTCATCCACCATGATGTCAGCAAACTCTTCCAGTAGTTCCTGAATTTATCCTGGAAAATTGTCTACTCTCGGGCTAGTCAAAATGATCCTTGGTTTCCTAACCACAAAAAATTGTGGATCTTCTTTATTCTTCACCTCCGTAAGAAGCTCCTTCCCACTCATGAGTAGTGCATTATTTCTCCCTTCTGGTTTTACCTCCTTATCTTTTATTGGAAGAAACATGTGTGTCCTCCCATTCTTCTCTAGAGTATACGTATTAATCCTCCCATCATGAATTACATTCCTGTCATATTGCCATGGTCTACCTAGCAATAAATGACACACATCCATAGGAATAACATGACAGAGTATTTTATCATTATACCCTGCTATTTTGAACTCAACTAAACATTGTTTAGTGACATTTACCCAATGTCCCTTCTGTAGCCATGAAACTTTGTATGGACTCGAGTGATCAATCGTTTCGAGCTCCAGCTTCTCTACCATCTTAGTTGAAATGAGATTATCTGTGCTACCGCTATCCATGATAATCTTGCATACCCTGTCCTTGGTTTTGCAAGCAGTTCTGAAAAGTATGGTTCTTTGAGCTGAGTCCTCCACCTCCTTATTTTTATCTGGACAATCGAATGACTTGTGCTCATTTTTTCCACATGTGAAGCATGTGATTACTCCACCTCTTCCTCTTCCTCTACCTCTGGTACAAGGAAACATGTTATTGTTAGCATATCCTTTGCTCTGCTTTGTATGTTTCCCTCTCTGTTCAGCAAGTTGGCCTCGCTGTGAACTTCCACCTCTCTCGGTTCTAATCTGAGGTTTTTTCTAGTCGTCCTTGGGCTTCTGGTATTTATATTGGGCAACCGATTTGCCTTTGGGATGACTTCTACCTCGGCCTCGCTGACCTTGCTTATGGATCAAATTCTCTTCAACTTTCAAAGCCATTTGATAGGCATCCTCCACCATTCGGATTGTTGTCATACTCATCTCATCCTGGATATCGTATCTGAGGCCATTCAAATACCTGGAAACTTTCTCATCATCGCTCTCCTAATGACCTTCCCTGATGTTCAGTCGATAGAATTCCTCCATGTATTCTTTTACTATCATTAGCTTCAGTTTCATGTTCTGCTTCCTCCTGAACAGAGTGATTTGATAATCTCCGGGGATGAAATTTGCCTTCATCTTTGCAATCATTCGATCCCAACTTTTAATTTTCTGCTTACCCTTACAATGTCTATCTACTTGTAGCTCATCCCACCATAATGCTGCATGTCCCTTCAATCTCATGACAGCATGCCTAACTTTCTTATCCTCTTCGACATCTTCATAATCAAAGTATGTATCCAGAGCTCTAATCCAATCTAGAAGCTCTTCTGCATCTAGATTTACCTCATAAACTGGAATTTCCATCTTCATTTTTGTACCCATCTGTGCAATAGCTTTGATTAGACGTTCATTTGTTGCATCCTCGACTGCAACTTCTTCCTCATGTTCTGCTTCAACTTCATCCTCTGAATCGCTAAGATCCCTTGAACTGGCTGTGTGTCTTTGCGCTGTCTCCATATCTTCGAGTCTAGCTCGTAGATCATGTATCTCTCTTTCCATTTCTAGATTCTGTGCTTGCCTACCCCTTCTCCTCGGGTTTTCTCTTTCCTTTGGATCGGGTGACTGTCTATCCCATCTCCTTGGTGGCATGGTGAAATTCCTTCTTCTCTGCTACAGAAAGAAAAGAAAATTTCTTCTCTGATACCACTTGACGTAGGGGCATGCCACCCAGGGCACGTCCACTCATAGGATCCCTCCTACCTCAGCCCAAAGAACTGAAAATATCTTCTAATTCCTTATCGGGAATTTTCCTCACTCACAACAGCTCTCCAAAAGATCTCCCTTAACTATCGGTAAATCAGACTTCGTGATTTCACGAGTCCTGTGGTCACGCGTTTTTGGATCCTCAAAACCCCGATCCTCAATGCAAGTCAATGCTGACCTTTCACGTCCCTATTGGAGTTTCTCCTGTTCGGATTTCGGCAATCGCAATATTCCAAATGCTTCGCTTTACCAAACCCCGATCTCCGATATAGTCCCCTACTTCCTTAGCCTCCCGGGCTAAGCCCTTTGTGCACGCGACCTCTCCTTATATGACTGTAGTCATATTACTCATCGAGGTTTCGTGGTTCATGATTCCAAAGTGTAAAAACAACTTGCCACCAGGATCCCCGATATCCCGATGACTCAAACACTGATGGATGACTTCCTTACCACCTGTCCTTCACTAATTCCCTTATGGCCCCACACTGTTAACCTATCGGGAAATCACATTTCGAAGTTTCGTGATTCCTGATGCAACATTTTATAGGTACTCAGGATCTCCGATATCCCAAACCCTAACTCATTTATGATCTTCTCACGTGTGTCTGCCCTGATATCCACGGCTAGGAATTCATCGGTGTTTCGAGACTCGAAAAACCTTGGTTCTCTTGACGACTGAAATTCTGAACGCCGACGGGCTCTCAATCCTTAGCACCTATCCCAACCGATGGACAGTTTGGTGCTATCAGGATTTTGAGACTCTTGATTTCCCAATTCGCACGACCTCAGGAACTCTGATCCCCCAACGTCTCTTGGGGACTTTCCTCTGCTCACTAGGACTTAACCCCAGTACGACTCCTGCGGCTCACAGCCCCCTTTAGAGCTTGAACTACGAACACAACTTTAATCTCCTCACTTCTTTTGCATATCCAATAGCTGGCGGGATTTTACCAATTCTCTCCACATGATCCTGACTGTCTATTTTCCCCCTTTGAGGAATCTGCAAAATGAGTATGTATTCCTCCACGGAACTTGTTCTCCTGCGTGCAAACTTGCGACACCTGTTCTAACACTTCCATGCACAAATCCCTGTGCTTCTCTTCAAGGTTCACTCGAAGGTACTACACCTTATGAGCTTTGTTAATTCTGAATATTTCAGGATTTAAGAACCCCCTACTCGCACTCCTTGCGGAAAACTTTCAAACACCTTAAACATTTGAAATATTCGGCCCTGAGCACACATGCAGCAATAGTCTTCCAGTACTTTGCTCATATTCACAACCGAGACTGTCCCTTAGCCTGCACCCTCCTGGCATGGCTCCAGTAACCCACTTTCACTTTTGGGTGAACGAGAACAAGAGTTAAACTACCTGAGCATCCGTCAATGCACTCCTTGCGGACGGTTTCAACTGCACTCCTTGTAGGAATCCTCACTCAGATAGAGAAACAATTGAAAATCATTTGTTCTTCCACTCATATTTCAAACTCAAACATGAAATCACATACACAACAATAAATCAAATGCATAACAGGAAAACAAACACTCATGAGCACATCATTTAACATCAACACACAGAGAACAGACACAAAACCAAGGATTTGAATCAACTTCTTGTATTAATTCAAGATCTATACATGGATGTTCTTCTACAACTCTCTGCTATTCTCCGGTGATCTTCCTACTTCAATAATCATGCCTAATGCTACAATGTACAATGAGGGTGTATATATCTGTTTTCCCTCCTTATTTATAAAACTGTCTACTCTAGGAATTCAATTCTACCTACTTACATTTACTACTATAAATGCCTCCATCTACTTCAGACGAGAGCGGGGTGCTCAAGGTTTGATTACAATATACTAAGGCACTCCTTCATAAATTATCTCATTTAATGTTCATGCAACAGTTCCAAGGCAATTTCTAAATTTGTGCTGGCTTATTCAGCTGTCCACTTGCATTCCGCGTTGGCTCGCTTGCTACGAGAGATGCTCCTGCATCATACTCCCTCTCTTGAAAACTTTCATGGGCTCCTATCCATGAGGTCCTGCACGGTGTGTCCATGCTTCAAAATCGCCACTTCAGTCTCCCAATTGGCATCTTCAACTGGATGACCCTTCCATTTGACCAGATATTCATAGTATTCTTTCCTCCTGGTCCTCTTACTGACTCTGTTGTCCAATATGTTCTCCATCTACGGCTTCTCTACAATTGGCATCTGCTTCTGCTACTGAACCCCTTGTTGTTCACCTTCTATTCCTACTTCCTCAGCTTTATATGGATATAAATCTGCGACATTGAATATCAGAGATATTCTGATTCCATCCTATAACTCGATCTCATAAGCATTTTCCCCCAATTTCCTCAAGACCTTACATGGCCCGATTTTCTTCATTTTCAATTTGTTATATGTTCCCCTCAGGAACCTCTCTTTCCTCAAATGTGCCATAACTAATTCACCAACCTCGAACTAAAGTTGTGTCTTTTGCTGGTCGGCTCTACTCTTATATTTGTGACTTGAATCTAGTAGTCTCTGTTTCACCTAGCCGTGAAATTCTTTCATCACCTCTATGAACTCTTCGGCACTTGCGCTCCTAGTCGCAGTCTGTTTCGAATCCCTTAATTCAGAAACTCCTCTCGGATGCATGCCATACACAATCTGAAATGAAATTTGGCCTGTGCTCCTGTTTACTGAGTCATTGTATGCGAATTCTTCCTGTGGCAATATACTATCCCATTGGCTGTGGTGCTCTGTCACCAAGCTTCTCAGCAAGTGTCCCAGACTTCTGTTCACCACTTCTGTTTGGCCATCGATCTAAGGATGATAAGCAGAACTAAATATCAAGTTAGTCCCCATCTTTTTCCATAGTGTCCTCCAGAAATGTCCCATGACCTTTGTATCTCTGTCCGAAACTATACCTATAGGTAAACCATGAAGTCGAACGACCTCTTTGAAGAACAGATTTGCGATGTGAGTCGCATCACTGGGTTTCTGACATGGGATAAAATGTGCCATCTTGGAAAATATATTCACTACTACAAATATCGAATCAAATCCTCTTTCTATCCTTGGCAATCCCAATATGAAATCTATGCTATTTTTATCCCACGACTTCTCGGGTATGGGTAATGGTTGATAGAAACCCGCATTCTGCTTCCTTCCCTTTGAATCCTGGCAAATTCTGCATCTGTCCACAAACCTCTTGACCTCTCACCGCATCCCAGGCCAAAAGTATGACTCGCTCAGCTTTGTGAATGTATTTTCATGACCGAAGTGTCTGACCAATCCTCCGTTGTGTTTCTCCTTCAGCAGATTCTCCCTCATGGAGCAATTTGGAATACACAATTGATTGCCTCTGAACAATAATCCTTCTTGGATCATATAGTCTGTCCAAGGGCTTCTATCTCTGAGAACTAGATTCTCAGCTACTTCATATGCTTCTTTAAAATCCTGATCATCTGCATACATGTCCCTGAGATCATCAACGCCTAATGTCCTGACTTTGAACTCCTGCAACAGTAAAACATTCCTGCTCAAAGCATCAACAAATTTGTTAGTAGTACTAGAAATATGTTCAATCACAAATGTGAAATTCTGCATGTATTCAACCCATTTAGCATGCCTCTGATTCAACTTTTCCTGTTGAGTCACAAATTGCAATGCATGGTTATCACTATATAAAATAAATTCCTTTGGAATCAAATACTGCCTCCATTTCTTCAATTCCTGGATGATGGAATAAAACCCCTTATCGTATGTGGAATACCTCACCTTCACTTCATTCTTCTTCTCGCTGAAATATGCAATTGGTCTGTCATCTTGACATAAGACTGCTCCTATTACAAACCCGCTTGCATCACACTTTACCTGAAATGTCTTTTGAAAATCTAGTAACACCAGAATTGGTTGTTCCGTAATCTTTCATTTCAACAAATTGAAACTCTTCTCAGCCTCTTCAGTCCAATGAAAAGATTTATGTCTTTTCTTCATTGTATCCATCATCACTTCACTAATTCCACTAAAATTACTGATGAATTTCTAGTAGAAACTAGACAAACCGTGAAAACTTCTCACCTCAAATATGTTCCTCGGTGATGGCCAATTCTTGATTACCTTCGCCTTA
>JASDQU010506686.1:30216-54201 GCA_032191745.1 Picea mariana
TTGTGGGTGGTCGATTAGCCTTGTACAGCTTCAGTCGACTCCCATTGATCATCCCTCTGAGTTTTGTGCTTGCTAAGTATTTCAACTGTACAAATCCCCCATCTGTGACAGATTTTACTTCGTATGGTCCTAACTAGTGCATTCTGAGTTTCCCTGGGTGCTTAATGGATTTACTGTCATACATCAACACTAAGTCCCCTTCCTTGAAGGTTTTCTTCTTGATGTGTCTATCATGCCAAGATTTGTCCCTTGCTTTTTGAACTTGTTGGTGGAACCTTGCTAGGATCTGATCCTCCTCCATGGTCATCAACTGATTTAGTCTCTCCTATACTGCGCCTCGTTCCATCATATGTGTTATTTCTGCTATGCGTAGATTGGGTATTAGAAATTCTAATGGCACCACTGCTTCTTGACCATATACTAGTTTAAATGGCGTGTGCCCTGTCAACTTCTTGCACGTGGTCCTGTAGGCCCACAATACTATTGGTATTTTGAGGTCCCAATCATCAATGTTGACATTACAGAGCTTTGTCAGTGCATTCTCAAGGATTTTGTTAGATTCTTCTACTGTGCCATTTTCTTGTGGATGATATGGTGTGCTCTTCTGATGACGAACTTCAAACTCTTCAGTCATAACATTGATAGTGCGGTTAATGAAGTGCGTGCCTTGGTTGCTCATCAAAACTCTCGGGCACCCAAATTTAGTGATTACTTGTTCAAATTGAAAGTGTGTTGTTGTTTCTACGTTGCAATCCTTCACTGGTGTTGCTTCCACCCATCTTGTTAGGTATTATGTCACGGTGATAATGTACCTTGCTCCCATTCTTTTTGATGGTGGGTTAATTGGTCCCACAAAGTCTATTGCACATTTATCAAATGCCTGCAATGTTACCTCTGGTCGTAATGGCATATCGTCCCTTCTATTGGGTTTACCAACCCTTTGACAGACATTACATATGTGGCAGTACTCCTTCGAGTCTCTGTGAATGGTTGGTCACCATAGTCCTACGCGCAATACCTTCTACGCGGTAGCTTTGCCTGCGTAATGTCCTCCTGCTATTCCCTCATGAGCTTCTGCTAAAACTCTTGGTCTTTTGTGTTCTAACACATATCTTTGCAAGATGTTGTTTGCACCCATTTTGTATAAGTGTCCTGCGATCAGTTGATAGTCTGTAGCCCGAACTACCAACTTTTTCTTCTACATGGTGTTGTATTCCTACAACACAGTACCCGTGCTCAAGTACTGAATGATATCTGCAAAGTATTCATCAACGATCTGGACTGAAAATAAATGCGTGTCCGAGAAGTTGTCCTCCAAATTCGTAGGTTCTCCGTTTGTGACCCTTGATAGGTGGTCAAGTCCTGCATTCAATTTTCCTGTCTTGACTATTACTTCAAAATAAAATTCTTGAAACAGTTGTAACCATCAACATATTCTTCCCCCCAACACTGGCTTGTTGACTAGGTATTTTAGGGCTGAGTGATCTATGAACATCTTAAAGTGTTTTCCTAGTAAGTAATGTCTGAACTTCTACATTGCGTAGACCATAGCTAGGCCTTCCCTCTCTGTGGTGTTATAGTTCTATTCTGATTATGATAACTTTCTTCTCACAAATGTGATAGGGTGATCCAAGTCTCTCGCTCGTGGCTGTGCCAAGATAGCTCCAAGTGTTATGGATGATGCATCTACATGTATGTGGAATGTCTTCTCCCAGTATTGAAATACTAGTATTGGCATGGTGACCATATTTTCTTTTAGGGTATCCAGACGGTGTTGACAATCATCATTCCACTGAAACTTTGTATCCTTTATTAACAGTTTCTCCATTGGCGCGGTAATCTGCGCGTATCCTTTGATGAACGTTCTGTAGTATCCCGTGTGTCCCAATGTCGCTCTTAGTTGACAGACTGTTTTTGGTGGTAGCAAGTTAACAATTACTACAATCTTTGCATGATCTACTAGTAAACCTTGTTTGCATACTATATGGCCCAATAGTATCCCAAACAGTGTTCCGAATATACATTTTTTTATGTTTAATGATATCTGGCACTGTCTACATCTTTCTAACATCAGTCGTAAGACCTCTACATGGTTTTTCAATAAACTATAGACTGTCCAATCGTCCAAGTATACCTCTAGAAACTGTTGGATGAATTCCTTAAAAGCGACGATGACTACACTGGAAAATATTGTTGGTGCATTCTTCAGTCCAAATGGTATGACTATGTACTGGTAAGTGTTGGGTTACGAAAAAGGTATAAATATCTTCCTTTTTCCCACAGTTCATGATATGATTTTGATTGATTCTTTAGATAGTTAAGGATAGATAGGATAGAATATGATTAATATGTCTCTTAGGGTTGTTATTAAAGTTTTATTAAATAGATTCTAAATTACGATTGGAATGGTTTGATTTTGTTGCAGAATTGGACAAATAACTGTCAAAGATAACCAAAGAGATTTTTGCTATGCGCAAGCTATTGGAGGTTGAAGACTTTTTAGGCGCAAAGCAGTTTGAAGATAATGCATTTGCTATATTGTAATTTTATAATAGTAAAGCAATCCTGAGGATCTTTTGATCCTCAGGATAGCTTGATTTACCCAAACTATTGTAATATATAAGAGGGTAATAGATCCAAAAAAAGGGAAAAAAACGCATTCAAGTAATTAGATTCAGAATTGTTCTTTGCAACAGTTTTTGTAAATGTTTTACCAGCCATGGAATCAATGAAAGTTTTGAGTGTTATTATCATTTCTGTGCTCTGAGATTCTTGTAGCAGTACTTCTGAAGACCGAGGGCCCAGTCTGAAGGAGCTACTGTCTCGTTCTGTAATTGTATCAGTTCGAAGTTTGATTTCCATTTTGTGATTCAGATCTCTTTTACAATATCCAAGGATAAATGCATAAGTGTGTTAATGATTTTATGATTGTTTGCGTATAGAAGATAGACATTTCCCTCAAGTATTAATGATTGCCGTTATGATTTCCATTTCTGAAGTTATTGCTTGACAGTTCCTCACATTTTCATCTGCGCTGTTCCTTTTCCTTAGATTTACGATTGTTGTTCCTTTCGGTTAAAGTTACAATAGTTGTTCCCTTCGGTTAAAGTTACAATAGTTGTTCCTTTCAGCAAAAGTTACATTAGCTGTCCTTTCTGATTAGATTACAATTATTGTTTCTTTCCGTAGATAGAGTTATTCGTTATTTCCTTTCCAGTAATCAGAATTCATAATTGATAGTTAACTTTGCAAGTCCTTACTTAGATTCAATTACTGCTTTCTAATTAAGTGAATTCAATAGATTAATTAGTTCCTTTCCATTTCACAGCATCTTAGTAATCATATTTCAATTCCATTTAGTTCTTAGAATCTTTGGTGAACGTTTGAGGAACTTGATTGTTGATGAACTCATATTTGGTTTAGCTACACCATTTTAGGCTACCTGCATAGACTTTGCTGATATTCTTGAGATAAAAGACGAATATCCGGGTTGATAAATTAATGTTAAACTAAGGTTGTTTTTAGAACATTTTTAGACACCAACATTTTGGTGCCGTTGCCGGGGAAAATGTCAAAGGTAGCATAGGTTGTGTCTCTGGAGGACTAGGTATTGAAGAGGGAAGGTAAGAACCTACGCAGGTAATAAGTAAAATGCTTATGCCAACTCTTACCTCCAATTGACACTTAAGAGGCTTCGTAGGTGCTTTCTTTTGTTGTTGTGTGAAGTGTGTATGACTAGAAAGAAGGATATTGAAAAACCAAAACCCGCACCAAAAGTTTCCAAAACCCAGGGTTCGGTGATCCTTGGAAGAAGCACTTTCATAGACGAAATCATAAAAAAGGGTGAATATCAAGCTTCGGTTGGACCTAGGAAAGGACCCACCGGAATCCCTCAGGCAATAGTTTCACCAACTATGGCCCACGCTGAGATTCATAGCAAAACTAAAGGGACTGAGTAGAGCTTTCAGAATACAGATCTCCCACCGCTCAACCCCTTAGAAGAGGGAAGCTCTAATAATCTGGAGGAGGGAATAGGAGAAACTAGCGGGGTTGCCAAGGCATACCCACCACCACCACCACCTGATCCTGAGTCTCCTGCGAAAGAAGAAGGCATATCCGAAATTTCAGATAAAGGGAGTGCAGTCAAATTCCTTGGAAGATCAAATAATCAACAATTTCAAATAGAATACCCGGATCAAGAATATCCTGAAATTTTTTTGCACATTTTCAATCAAATGGCACAACGAAATCAACAAAAAACCCAGACCTCCACACTGGAGTATCCAATAGTTGATCCAATTGCCAATGCCCCCATGAAAGCAATCCCCTTACAAAACCTGCCAACCTTCCATGGACTGATTTCAGAATACCTGGATGCATTCCTATTTGAATTTGATGTCCTATGTAGAGGGTATGATTACAACTTTGAACCCCAAAAATTAAAACTATTCCCCTCTACCTTGAAGGGAGTAGCCCTACGCTGGTTCATGGGATTGGGAGGTGGAACCATCAATTCATGGGACCAGATGAAACAAACCTTCTTGTTAAAATATTAGGATTATTGCAGAACCAGAGACCTAAAATATGAAATCTTTCAAATGACCATGAAAGAAAATGAATCATTGGAATAATATGTCAAAATATTTCAGTATAATTTGCAAAGATCACCCCATGGCACATTACCAGGTGAAGTACTCAAAGCAACTCTGATCAAAGGCATGATAGATGAATGGGTAGAAACATTGAAATTAATGGGGAAAGGTGACATTTATCAGGAAAATTATGAAGATGTTCTTTTATTGTGTATCAGGTGCTCACGAGGAAGTACACTGACCAGGTCAGGAATGCGGATGTCCCTCATAAGAAACAACAATATCTCCAGCGGGGGTGTTACGCGAGCTGAAGTCAGTAATCTCCTAGAAAACTTTAAAACATATATTTTAACCACTTTGACTACACAATTGGATGTATTGCAGGCCAAACAAAAAAAGGTAGAGCCAGAGCAGACCTTGGCTATATTTTGCCACAGGTGCAGAAAGAAACATGCTCCAAGGGAATGCCCCTTGGATATAGTTCGGGTTTGTGCTATTTGTGCCAAGGACCACGACGTAGAGGAATGCCCATCACTCCCTGGATTGAAAGTTGTATTAAAAGAAGCAGAAGAGGAAACATAACCATTACATTTGATGGATCAGCGCCATTAGTGTTAGTCTCGGTCTCAAAATACATTTCAGGACCCTTCCTCTTTCTTTCCTGGACAGTACAATCAACAGCAAAATCCTGGACAATATAATCAATAGCAGAATTTTGGCAGCACATGGCAGGGTCAGCCATTTACTAATCAGAACTGACAGCCCCAGCAGTACCCACCTGCAATTCCTACCTGGCCAAACTAGCCTGCCACAAACTCCAACTGGAAAACTTAACCAACTACAAGTTCCAATTGGCCAAATTCACAATACCCCACCTCATCCTGGCAAAAGTCGAATAATACCTACCCTCCACAATGGCCTAACTCGACTGCCCAAAACCCAAATTGGAACCAGAACTGGCAGCGCCACATGGGGATGAATAACCAACCTATGGGGATGACCTCTCAAATCCAACCTATGTTACAAAGTCCACTCCCATTGCCTCAATCACAATTGTGCCCTCAATTACCTGCCCAACCCCACCCAAATCCCAATAACAGACCAGCTCAGCTCGTCCAGATTATGGAAAGTGCAGAAGGGGAAATCAATCCAGTAGGGTGCAATGAACTTAAGTTAAGATCGAGGTGCATCATCTCTCCCGAACAAAATGACGTTCCCCAAGAACAGGGGAATGAAAAACAACCAACAATAACACCCTCGACTGTGGTAATAACAGAAGAAATGAGGCAAGGGAGGGACACAGTCGAATCACAAGACTATGATAAGGATGCAATTCCCTCCCCTCCGTTCCCCGAAAGACTGATGGTAGCGAAACCCACCGCATATCTTGACTTCGACATTGTAGGGGAACTCAATAATTTATACATCAAAATTCCACTCATGCAAGCCCTGCAATACATACCGATCTATGCAAAGGCAATCAAGGAGCTATGTGGGAGGAAGCCCGTCAGAAAAATAAAAAATTCATCGTCAACAGTTCATGTAGTGGGAGCCTTATCTGATCTAATTTTGGGTAGAGAAACACCAGTTAAATATGCAGATCCAGGGAACCCCATAGTAACAGTTCAGATTCAGGGCTGTTCCTTTCTAAATACCGTAGTTGATTTGGGGGCGGCCATCAATATTCTAACTATGGAAACCTGCAATGCCTTGGGTCTTCACTCTTTCGACCCAAGCTCGATTATGTTGCAATTGGCCGATCGATCAGTGGTCAAACCACTCGGCACACTACATGATATAGCCATTTGAGTTGATTCTTGGGAATATCCCGTAGATTTTCTCATCATCAACCCAAGAAGTGGACTTGAAGGGCATCCATTGATATTGGGAAGACCGTGGCTCGTGACAGCTGATGCGTACATAGGTTGTCGATCGGATACAATGACAATTTCTAGAGGAGGGGTTACAAGGAATATCATCTTATATCCTCTAGCCAAACCTAGTCCAATGATTTTACACCTGCAATTGCCACCACCACGATATCCCGAGAAGGATCTGCGTGCCTCACTAACGATGGAAGAAGCCCTCAAGCACAAGAATCAGTTAGAGGATGATGTAATCAGTGGGTTTATTAACAACCCAACCGCTGTAAGTAACCCAACATGCCAGATGATCCAAGCTGTTCTAGACTGTGAAGCACAGGGAGACCCGCTGGAAGACTTAATGGAACAACAAATTCTAACTATCGTTGTTCACAACAACAGATCTGTTGGGATCGCACCAGAGAAGTCTCTGAACATTAATGCCAACCTAGAAGAGCAACAACAACAAAAGCTAATCCAAACTCTCTCTAATTACCAACAAGCTTTTACCTGGGAGTACTCTGATATGAAAGGTATTGATCCACAACTCTGCACACACCACATTTATATTGAGAAAGATGTCCGAACTATCCGACAACCGCAAAGAAGACTGAACTCCCGCCTTAGAGATATTGTAAAGAAGAGCTACAAAAGCTGTTGGATGCAGATTTTATATACCCTATCTCAGATAGTCGACGGGTTTCCCCATTAGTCATCATCCCAAAGAAAAACGTGAAATGGTGAATCTGCGTTGATTACAGGGAACTAAACAAAGCTACTCAAAAAGATCATTTTCCATTACCTTTCATCGATCAGATCCTGGATACCTTGGCAGGGAAGAAATTCTTCTCTTTCCTAGACGGTTTCAGCGGCTACAATCAGATCCAGATTACCCCAGAAGATCAAGATAAAATGACATTCACATGTCCCTAGGGTACCTTTGCCTACAAAGTATTGCCCTTCGGACTTTGTAAGGCTCCATCTACATTCCAACGGGCGATTCTGAGCATATTCAGTGATGTGATTAGCGAAGGGCTTGAAGTCTACATGGATGATTTCATCCCATATGACGACGACTTCGATCAAGCCTTGAATAATCTGGAGAAGGTATTGGAACGATGCATCGCTACCAGGTTATGTTTAAGCCACGAAAAATGTCACATGATGATGACAGAAGGTGTGGTATTAGGGCATTACATTTCTGCAGATGGAATTAGAGTAGACCCAGCAAAAATTGAGGTAATTCTTAATCTACCTACTCCACACACACAAACTGAGGTACGTAGTTTCTTTGGTGCTTCAGGATACTATCTCATATTTATGCCAAATTTTTCAAAAACCGCTGCGCCTTTACATGCTTTGACAGGTAATGTAGAATTTCAATGGTTTGACAAATGCGATGTGGATTTTGCAGGACTCAAGAAATCGATCTCAACAGCGCCAGTGTTGAGGGGACCTAATTGGAAAATACCATTTCAAATTTCCACCGACGCCTCAGAAATTGCCATAGGCGCTGCTCTGGGACAGGAAGAAGAAAAGAAACCCTACGCCATTTATTTCATTAGCAAGAATCTAACTCCAGCTGAACTTAATTATATAGTAACAGAGAAAGAGTTCTTAGCTGTTATACATGCCATCAATAAATTTTGTCATTATATAACAGGCCATCCAGTTATCCTGTATACTGATCATTCTGCCATTATATATCTAGCTAATAAACCAATTACTAATGGACGAGTCACTTGATCGTTGTTATTATTGCAGGAATTTGATATCACCATCAAAGATCGACCTGGGAGAGAAAATCTTGTCGTAGACTTCCTGTCCCGATTCCCAAAAACAGATGACTCATTAACAACTGAGGATCAATTCCCGGATGAGCATCTGTTTGCTGTCGACACAAAACCACCTTGGTATGCTGATGTAGCAAATTATCTAGCAGCGGAAAGATTACCGACACATTTATCATCCAGGGAAAGGTGACTGGGCGCTCCTCTATGATTCCAGATTTCAGGACTTTCTTGGGAAATTACAGACACGATGGCTAGGGATGTTTGAAATTAATGAAGTCCATTATAATGGCATAGTTACTTTGAGCACCATCGATGGGTCTGGATCACTTTTTCTTGTCAATGGACACCGGCTACGACTTTACCACCAGCCACCTTCAAAAGATTCTTTCTATCAAGAAGTAAGTAAAGACCCCACGGTGCAGATTTTGGCTGGCTGGGAAGGTAACCCAACCACCCCAACTCCATAAATGATGTATTTTGTTTATATTATACTGTACATAGTTTTCCAACTGAGTGGTTAGTTTTTTCTTTGTTTTATAAAAGGTCATCTAGGAAACAAGAATCAGGACAGATAACTACAATTAGCACCTTCTTCTGTTCCATACTCCCGTTTTGTTTTATCATACATACTCTGTCTTTTACATGTTCATGACGATGTTGTTCCTTTCCCACGCACCTGTTGTTTCCTTTTGAACAGAATAACTATTGTTCCTTTTCGCGCACCTGCTGTTCCTTTTTGAACGAAACAACTGATGTCCCCTTTTCACGCACCTGCTGTTCCTTTTCGCGCAACTGCTATTCCTTTTTTCCGCAACTGCTGTTCCTTTTTCGCGCGCCTGTTGTTTCCTTTTGAACGGAACAATTGTTGTTCCTTTCTCGCGCGCCTGCTGTTCCTTTTTGGACGGAACAACTACTGTTCCCTTTTCACGCAACTATTGTTCCTTTCGCGCACAACTGCTATTCCTTTTTGAACCAAACAACTGCTGTCCCCTTTTCACGCACCTGTTGTTGCTTTTTTTGAACAGAACAACTGTTGTTCCTTTTCGCGTGATTGCAGTTCCCTTCTTTACCATTCAAACACTAGCCATTCCTCCGTAAGTACGACTTTCATCAAATAATTTTTACCAGCACTGTCTCTAATCGTCATTACAACGATCTGTCATTACTTTGTGGATGGCTCCTCACACCTTATAAAAAAAAAAAAATTTTTTTGGAATAATCTCTCCGAAATATCTTAAACCTCGTTCATAATCGATCGCCACCATAAGTTGTTTCTTTCCCTTATATACAAATATACCTGAATGATATTCTGCCTCTATATTATAAGGAGTCTTCAGCACACTTTTACTTGACATCTTTCCACTTCCTTATACCATCCCTTACTCTTAAGGAGTAGATGAGCCTCGCTTAAAAAAAATAAAAATAAAAATAAAAAATAATATATATTATATATAATAAAATTTTCCCATAAAGAACAGGGGGTCTCATCACAAGCCAACCTACCATGATCATAGGATACTAACCTAAGTGACATTCCCGCTATGGCTACCACACCAGGGAAATGGCCTTTGACATTCTCTTTTGTCAAAGGACAAGAGGTCTCATCACGAGCTGGCTTGTTCACTTAAGTTATAATCTAGTGAGTGGCATTATCATCATCTGGCTACCAAACCAGGATAATGGTCTTCTCGGGAAAAGACAATTCAAATATTTATTAAGAAAATATACAAATAAATAAAGATACACAACAAAAACCTTTTTCATAAAGAACGAGGGGTCTCATCACGAGCCAACCTACCACGATCATAGGATACTAACCTAAGTGACATTCCCACTATGGCTACCACACCAGGGCAATGGCCTTTTGACATTTTCTTTTGTCAAAGAACAAGAGGTCTCATCACGAGCTGGCTTGTTCACTTAAGTTACAATCTAGTGAGTGGCATTATCATCATCTGGCTACCAAACCAGGATAATGGTCTTTTTGGAAAAAGATGATTCGCATGTGTATTAAGGATAAAGGCTCATCTAAGGGTTAAAAGGCAACCCTGTCAAGGCTATGGACACTTGTGGGCAGCGGCGGCTCTGCCTGTGGTATGGAAGATTATCTCAAAATACCAAGTTTCTGCGTGTCTCTAGATCTCCTTTACTCAAATAATCAGGCTATCATATTAGTTATACTCAATCACCGGGAAAAGTAACAATATTATGTTATGTGGACTATTAAAAAAAATAAAAAAATAAAAAATGAACAGATTTAATTTATTTTTGATTGATTTCTCCATAAAACCTTTTTTTGCACATAGGTGTAATAACTTTACAAATTCCACACATCAAACGACTATCGTTTAAATGATTTTTGGTGGCATGTGTCTTTTTGAAAATTATATATGGTTAGCCCCTACTGGCGGCGGCAATGCAATTATTACCTCTCAGCCGAAATAACTCCACTCATTGCTTCCGCCTACACTGACGGTCGAGGACGACCTCTACATTAATGAGGGGGATGCTCGGCACACTTCTCGACTAGCTGTAGTGATTTCAATAAATACAAAACCCACGTCTTTATACATTCGCTGTTACTGATATTTTCCATTTCTGGCATCTGCTTCTCCAAAGCTGGTCTAACCGAATTTGTAAACAGGAACGATAGTCGTTCTTTCTTTCTCACAGAAATATGGGTGGCAGAAGTGTGCGCAGAGAGCCGACATTACTCCAGATTACAAAACCTGCAAGGAGAAATCTCTACGATCCAAGGCATACAAATCTCAGTTACCCTGGAAATCGTAGCAGAAGTCACAGGTCTCCCTAACACATGCATTCAATGGATAGGGAAATACACGAAGCTGAGGGAAGCTGTGGAATCTTTCACAGAACCAGGGGAAGAATTGGATAAAAAAGGAAAGGGACTTAATCTCAGTACCCTCAGTGAACTGTGGAAGGAATTGGCGGGGATAGTTCAGCGGTATATCACCTGCGATGGATGATACAATGTAATTCGACCTCGCCATCTCAAATTGCTGGCAGCCTTGAAGCAACGATTAGTACTTAATTTACCTTTTTTCCTACATACCATACTACACGAAGTTGCCTTGAGAACACAAAAGTCCAAGGATCCTGTTATTGTCATTAGCCACCACAGATTAGTAAAACTAATAGTGGATAAAGCATTGAGTCAAAGTCAGTTGACTTGGGAGAATTTGATTGAGGCCAATAGACCTCCACAACTAGAGCAGGCGACCACCACCCAAAGAGAAATTCCACCACCTCAGATTGAAGTTGAAGCAGAACCTACTCAAATCATTGAGGCCAATAGACCTCCACAACTGGAGTAGGCGACCACCACCCAAAGAGAAATTTCACCACCTCAGATTGAAGTTGAAGCAGGACCTGCTCAAATCACTGAGGCCCAGACCTCACAGACTCAAGCATTAACAAAAAGAAAGAAGAGAACAATGGTTGCTCTTAGATCCCCCACTAGGACAAGGAAGATAAGCAAAGAAATCCAGGAAACAACTAAAGCAGTTCAGGATGCAATAGAGCACCCTGAAGAACTTTAGAATTTCATAGAACAACCTTTATAGAAAAATGTTCAAGCAATTGAGCAAGCAGAGTAGACATCACAAAAAGATAATCAAGGAGACACCCAACCTGTAGCAGAGCACCTGACAAGACACTTTTTGAAGAGCTATGAGATAGAAATAGCTCAGGTTTTGGGGAATTTAGGAACCTTAACTGACAGAGATGAAAATAATCTGGAAAAAGAACCAGAACCAACCTCCTCTTCAAAACCAGCCGAAGACTTTCTTGACATTGAAATGTCCTTTCCAGACGACACAACACAGAAGGAATTTCTTTTTGAAACAGGAGGCCCTCTTGGACAACCAGAGCACTTGGAAAGAACAGAGGGACAACCATCTGCTGGATGAAATGAAGAAGACCTCGAGATCCCTCATAAACAGAAATCAGCCAAAAGCCAGAAACAAATTAGGAAATTAAAGAAAGAAAACAAATTGTTGAAGAAGAAGGCTAAGAGGGCTATGGTGTTAAAGCAGAAGGTGGGAAAACTCAAGGAGATTATCAAGGAATTGAGGAAACAGTTAGAACTATCAGACAAGATCCACAGAAGAAAGAAAAACAAAAAGGACAGAATGCAAGGAAGAAACCCTCTTCCTAAGAAAACAACTAGTACAACTTCTGTAGGAATACAGACAAATCATGAGGAATTAATGGTAGAAGAAGCAATAGTTCAGGATGAAGATGTAATTCCTGTAGAAACACAAGAGATGGTTGATACCGAGATACAAATAGACACTCAGATTTTAGAGGAAACAACTCAACTTTTTGAGCAAAATGCTACTATTAGGAGACTGGAGGAAGAACTACTGCAGTCTCAGCAAACCCTAACTCAAAACAGAGGCAAATTACTGATGATAACAGAGCAGTCCCAGGAACATAGTACTATCATGAATAGACTGGAAGCAGAGCTTGCACAGACCCAACAAGCATTAATTCACTCCAGAGAAGAAATGAATGAATATCAAGCATCCCAATCTCGGGCATAGGGTGCCATGATTCATGAGCTAAAAGAAGAATTGGGACAAGCCCAGCAATCATTGATTCAATCCAGGGAAGAGATGAGTGCTATGGAAGAATACCAAGCATCTCAATCTCAAGCACAGAGTGTCATCATCGATAGACTAAAAGCAGAACTTACACAAGCATAGCAAGCATTGGTCCAACACCAACATGAAATGGTAACTAGGACCGAATATCAAAGGGTTGTTAAAGAATTGAAGGACATGACAACAACAGAGGGTGAAACTTATGCTGTGCTTACCAGAGCCCAAGAGAAGACCAAAAAGGTGCAAACCCAATTGGAAGAAGCTTTGAAGCAAATCAAACACATCTGTGATGTCTACTCTGATGCCATCAATTGAAGAGCCCCTGCCACTAATTATGTTTTATTCTTGCTAGAATGGTATCTATTGTTGAGAGTAAAGGCCATCAGAGCAGGTAAACCCATTTCATTTGCCACTGTTCCAGAATTTATTTCATGTTTCAGAGATCAAGAAGAGAAGTTACAATACCTTGTGTGTGAATTATATTTCCATAATCTCATTTTGGATGAAGTTAGAGGAGACAACCCTGGCCTCTTCATAGGGGACATACAGTTCCAGGCATTCCTGTCCTTTACTAGAAACCAGGTCATATCGGGTAAGGCTCACAAAATGTTCATAAACAAAGAAACTGGTTTAGATCTTTGGATTAGAGGAGAGCGTCCAAAATCCTTCCCAACAATCATGTGACACAAGACCTTCATGAAAAGGGCAGGGGTTGTGGACTCATTGGCTCTTATCCATTTACATGTCATCCGCTCAGGTATCACATATTTTGGAGAATTCAAGGAAGAATCTCTTGCTGCTTCCAAGCTAAGATGGGATGTATCCTCCGATGAGGTTAAAAGTAGAGAGCCGTTTGGATTTAGGAATTTATTTGCAGCAACCTTCAGAGTAGAAACATATGCTAGAATACTCCATGAGGAAGGACCTGCTTGGATGGGATGCAGGTATAACCCCCCTCTCCTTTGGTTTCCTCCAGAATTTTACCAGAAGGATTATCAAATTAATAAAAAGAGATAGGACGCCACTTTTGATGAAATCAAAAGAAACCATGGTTTCAGGAGACCTGGTGAACCAACTTTTCCTCCCTACAGTATAACTGGTTTACATGAAAGACTCTAGCTTGCATGAGGACATGCAAGAAGGTCAGCTGGGGGGTATGTTGGGTTACGAAAAAGGTATACATATCTTCCTTTTTCCCACAGTTCATGATATGATTTTGATTGATTATTTAGATAGTTAGGGATAGATAAGATAGAATATGATTAATATGTCTCTTAGGGTTGTTATTAAAGTTTTATTAAATAGATTCTAAATTACGATTGGAATGGTTTGATTTTGTTGCAGAATTGGACAAATAACTGTCAAAGATAACCAAAGAGATTTTTGCTATGCGCAAGCTATTAGAGGTTGAAGAATTTTTAGGCGCAAAGCAGTTTGAAGATAATGCATTTGCTATATTGTAATTTTATAATAGTAAAGCAATCCTGAGGATCTTTCGATCCTCAGGATAGCTTGATTTACCCAAACTATTGTAATATATAAGAGGGTAATAGATCCAGAAAAAGGGAAAAAAAAGCATTCATGTAATTAGATTCAGAATTGTTCTGTGCAGCAGTTTTTGTAAATGTTTTACCAGCCATGGAATCAATGAAAGTTTTGAGTGTTATTATCATTTCTGTGCTCTGAGTTTCTTGTAGCAGTACTTCTGAAGACCGAGGGCCCAGTCTGAAGGAGCTACTGTCTTGTTCTGTAATTGTATCAGTTCAAAGTTTGATTTCCATTTTGTGATTAAGATCTCTTTTACAATATCCAAGGATAAATGCATAAGTGTGTTAATGATTTTATGATTGTTTGCATATAGAAGATAGACATTTCCCTCAAGTATTAATGATTGCCGTTATGATTTCCATTTCTGAAGTTATTGCTTGACAGTTCCTCACATTTTCATCTGCGCTGTTCCTTTTCCTTAGATTTACGATTGCTGTTCCTTTCGGTTAAAGTTACAATAGTTGTTCCCTTCGGTTAAAGTTACAATAGTTGTTCCTTTCAGCAAAAGTTACATTAGCTGTCCTTTCTGATTAGATTACAATTGTTGTTTCTTTCCGTAGATAAAGTAATTCGTTATTTCCTTTCTAATAATCAAAATTCATAATTGATAGTTAACTTTGCAAGTCCTTACTTAGATTCAATTACTGCTTTCTAGTTAAGTGAATTCAATAGATTAATTAGTTCCTTTCCATTTCACATCATCTTAGTAATTAGATTTCAATTCCATTTAGTTCTTAGAATCTTTGGTGAACGTTTGAGGAACTTGATTGTTGATGAACTCATATTTGGTTTAGCTACACCATTTTAGGCTACCTGCATAGACTTTGCTGATATTCTTGAGATAAAAGACGAATCTCCGGGTTGATAAATTAATGTTAAACTAAGGTTGTTTTTAGGACATCTTTAGACACCAACATTTTGGCGCCGTTTCCAGGGAGAATGTCAAAGGTAGCATAGGTTGTGTCTCTGGAGGACCAGGTATTGAAGACGGAAGGTAATAACCTATGCAGGTAATAAGTAAAATGGTTATGCCAACGCTTACCTCCAGTTGACACTTAAGAGGCTTCGTAGGTGCTTTCTTTTTTTAAAATTTCTTTTGTTGTTGTGTGAAGTGTGTATGACTAGAAAGAAGGATCTTGAAAAACCAAAACCCCCACCAAAGGTTACCAAAACCCAAGGTTCGGTGATCCCTGGAAGAAGCACTTTGATAGACGAAATCATCAAAAAGGGTGAATCTCAAGCTTCGATTGGACCTAGGAAAGGACCCACCTGAATCCCCCAGGCAATAGTTTCACCAACTATGGCCCACGCTGAGATTCATAGCAACACTGAAGGGACTGAGCAGAGCTTTAAGAATACAGATCTCCCACCGCTCAACCCCTTAGAAGAGGGAAGTTCTAATAATATGGAGGAGGGAATAGGAGAAACTAGCGGGGTTGCCAAGGCATACCCACCACCACCACCACCTGATCCCGAGTCTCCTGCGAAAGAAGAAGGCATATCTGAAATCCCAGATAAAGGGAGTGCAGTCAAATTCCTTGGAAGCCAAATAATCAACAATTTCAAATAGAATACCAGGATCAAGAACCTTTTGAAAATTTTTGGCACATTTTCGATCAAATCGTACAACCAAATCAACAAAAAACCCAGACCTCCACACTGGAGTATCCAATAGTTGATCCAATTGCCAATGCCCCCATGAAAGCAATCCCCTTAAAAAACCTGCCAACCTTCCATGGACTGATTTCAGAAGACCCGGATGCATTCCTATTTGAATTTGATGTCCTATGTAGAGGGTATGATTACACCTCTGAACCCCCAAAATTAAAACTATTCCCCTCTACCTTGAAGGGAGCAGCTCTACGCTGGTTCATGGGATTGGGACGTGGAACGATCAATTCATGGGACCAGATGAAACAAACCTTCTTGTTAAAATATCAGGATTATTGCAGAAACAGAGACCTAAAAGATGAAATCTTTCAAATGACTCCGAAAGAAAATGAATCATTAGAAAAATATGTCGAAAGATTTCAGTATAATTTGCAAAGATCACCCTATGGTACATTACCAGGTGAAGTACTCAAAGCAACTCTATTCAAAGGCATGAGAGATGAATGGGTAGAAACGTTGAATTTAATGGGGAAAGGTGACATTTATCAGGAAACTTATGAAGATATTGTTTTATTGTGTATCAGGTGCTCACGAGGAAGTACACGGACCAGGTCAGGAATGCGGATATCCCTCATAAGAAACAACAATATCTCCAGCGGGGGTGTTACGCGAACTGAAGTTGGTAATCTCCTAGAAAAATTTAAAACATATATTTTGAGCACTCTGACTACACAATTAGATGTATTGCAGGCCAAACAAAAAAGGTAGAGGCAGAGCAGAAATTGGCTATATTTTGCCACAGGTGCAGAAAGAAACATGGTCCAAGGGAATGCCCCTTGGATATAGTTCAGGTTTGCGCTATTTGCGCCAAGGATCATGACACAGAGGAATGCCCATCACTCCCTGGATTGAAAGTTGTATTCAATGAAGCAGAATAGGAAACATAACCATTATATCTAATGGCTCAGCGCCGTCAATGGCAGTCTCGGCCTCAAAATACATTTCAGGACCCTTCCTCGTTCTTTCCTGGACAGTATAATCAACAACAAAATCCTGGATAGTATAATCAATAGAAGAATTTTGGCAGCACATGGCAGGGTCAGCCATTTCCTAATCAGAACTGGCAGCCCCAACAATACCCACCTGCAATTCCTACTTGGCCAAACCAGCCTACCACAAGCCCCAACTGGAAAAATTAACCAACTACAAGTTCTAATTGGCCAAATTCACAATACCCCACCTCATCCTGGCAAAATTCGAATAATACCTACCCTCCACAATGGCCTAACTCGACTGCCCAAAACCCAAATTGGAACTAGAACTGGAAGCACCCCATGGGGATGAATAACCAACCTATGGGGATGACCTCTCATACCCAACCTCCGTTACAAACTCCACCCCAAATGCCCCAATCACAATTGCACCCTCAATTACCTGCCAAACCCCACTCAAATCCCAATAACAGACCAGCTCAGCTCGTCCAGATTATGGAAAGTGGAGAAGGGGAAATCAATCCAGTAGGGTGCAATGAACTTCGGTTAAGATTGGGGCGCATCATCTCTCCCGAACAAAATGACATTCCCCAAGAACAAGGGAATGAAAAACAACCAACTATAACACCCTCGACTATGGTAATAACAGAAGAAATCAGGCAAGGGAGGGACACAGTCGAATCACAAGACTCTGATAAGGATGCAATTCCCTCCCCTCCGTTCCCCGAAAGACCGATGATAGCGAAACCCACCGCATATCCTTATTTTGACATTGTAGGGGAACTCAGGAATTTATACATCAAAATTCCACTCCTGCAAGCCCTGCAAGACATACCGATCTACACAAAGACAATCAAGGAGCTATGTGGGAGGAAGCCCGTCAGAAGAATAAATAATTCATCATCAACAGTTCATGTAGTGGGAGCCTTATCTGATCTAATTTTGGGTAGAGAAACACCAGTTAAATATGCAGATCCAGGGAACCCCATAGTAATAGTTCAGATTCAGGGCTGTTCCTTTCCAAATACCCTAGTTGATTTGGGGGTGGCCATCAATATTCTAACTATGGAAACCTGCAATGCCCTGGGTCTTCACTCTTTCGACCCAACCTCGATTATGTTGCAATTAGCTGATCGATCAGTGGTCAAACCACTTGGCACACTACATGATATAGCCATTTCAGTTGATTCTTGGGAATATCCCGTAGATTTTCTCATCATCAACCCAAGAAGTGGACTTGAAGGGCATCCATTGATATTGGGAATATCGTGGCTCGCGACAGCTGATGCATACATAGGCTGCCGATCGAGTACAATGACAATTGCTAGAGGAGGGGTTACAAGGAATCTCACTTATATCCTCCAGCCAAACCTAGCCGAACAATTGTACACCCGCAATTGCTACCACCACGATATCCCGAGAAGGATCTGCATGCCCCACTGACGATGGAAGAAGACCTCAAGCACAAGAATCAGTTAGAGGATGATGTAATCAGTGGGTTTATTAACAACCCAACCGCTGTAAGTAACCCAACATGCTAGATGATCCAAGCTGTTCTATACTGTGAAGCACAGGGAGACCTGCTGGAAGACTTAATGAAACAACAAATTTCGACTACCGCTGTTCACAATAGAAAATCAGTTGAAATCGCACCAGGGAAGTCTCTGAACATTAATGCCAACCTAGAAGAGAAACAACAACAAAAGCTAATCCAAACTCTCTCTAAATACCAGCAAGATTTTGCCTGGGAGTACTCTGATATGAAAGGTATTGATCCACAACTCTGCACACACCATATTTATATTGAGAAAGACGTCCGACCTATCCCACAACCGCAACGAAGACTGAACCCCCACCTCAGAGAGATTGTTAAAGAAGAGCTACAAAAGCTGTTGGACGTAGATTTTATATACCTTATCTCAGATAGTCGATGGGTTTCCCCATTAGTCATCGTCCCAAAGAAAAATGGGAAATGGAGAATTTGCATTGATTACAGGGAACTAAACAAAGCTACTCAAAAAGATCATTTTCCGTTACCTTTCATCGATCAAGTCCTGGATACCTTGGCAGGGAAGAAATTCTTCTCTTTCCTAAACGGTTTCAGTGGCTACAATCAGATCCAGATTACCCCAGAAGATCAGGATAAAACAACATTCACATGTCCCTGGGGTACCTTTGCCTACAAAGTATTTCCCTTCGGACTTTGTAACGCTCCAGCTACATTCCAAAGGGCCATTCTGAGCATATTAAGTGATTTGATTAGCGAAGGGATTGAAGTTTACATGGATGATTTCACCCCGTACGACGACGACTTCGATCAAGCCTTGAATAATCTGGAGAAGGTATTGGAATGGTGCATCGCTTCCAGGTTATGTTTAAGCCACGAAAAATGTCACATGATGATGACAGAAGGTGTGGTATTAGGGAATTACATTTCTGCAGATGGAATTAGAGTAGACCCAGCAAAAATTGAGGTAATTCTTAATCTACCTACTCCACACACACAAACTGAGGTATGTAGTTTCCTTGGTGCTTCAGGATACTATTGCATATTTATGCCAAATTTTTCAAAAACAGCTGTGCCTTTACATGCTTTGACAGGTAATGTAGAATTTCAATGGTCTGACAAATGTGATGTGGCTTTTGCAGGACTCAAGAAATTGATCTCAACAGCGCCAGTGTTGAGGGGACCTAATTGGAAAATACCATTTCAAATTTCCACCAATGCCTCAGACATTTCCATATGTGTTGTTCCGGGACAGGAAGAAGAAAAGAAACCCTACGCCATTTATTTCATTAGCAAGAATCTAACTCCAACCGAACTTAATTATATAGGAACAGAGAAAGAGTTCTTAGCTGTTATACATGCCATCAATAAATTTCGTCATTATATAACAGGCCATCCAGTTATTCTGTATACTGATCATTCTACCATTAGATATCTAGCTAATAAACCAATTACTAATGGACGGGTCACTCGATGGTTCTTATTATTGCAGGAATTTGATATCACCATCAAAGATCGACCTGGGAGAGAAAATCTTGTCGCAGACTTCCTGTCTCAATTCCCAAAAACAGACGACTCATTAACAACTGAGGATCAATTCCCGGATGAGCATTTGTTTGTTGTCGACACAAAACCACCTTGGTATGTTGATGTAGCAAATTATCTAGCAGTGGGAAGATTACCGACACATTTATCATCCAGGGAAAGACGATTGATGGTCCAGCGTAGCACACGAATCACTTGGATCAGTGGATATCTTTTCCACACAGGAGCTGATCTCTAGATCCGACGATTCGTACGAGAGGACGAAATCTATGACATACTGAAAGTAGGACATGACGAGCCCTGTGGGGGGAATTTTGCAAACCGCAGGACTGGACACAAAATCTTACAGATGGGCTATTATTGGCACTCAATATTCAGAGATGCCAAGAAATATGTCCAGACATGCAACAACTGTCAGCGGATGGGGAAACCAGGTCAGGTTAATGAAATGCCCTTGAAAACACAACTAGTTGTAGAACCATTTGAAAGATGGGCGTTGGACTTCGTCGACCCCTTTAATCCAAAGGCAAATCAAAAGGCCTATATTCTCTTTGCAATGGACTACATGACCAAATATGTAGAGGCGGAAGCTTTACCAAATGCAACAGAAGAAGTTTATGAATTTAGGCTACCTGCATAGACTTTGCGGATATTCTTGAGATAAAAGACGAATCTCCGTGTTGATAAATTAATGTTAAACTAAGGTTGTTTTTAGGACATCTTTAGACACCAACAATAAGATCCCCATTCTATAGCAAATGTAGTCTTGTATCTATCTTCCTGTGCTATCTTGATCTGGTGGTAGACTGAGCATCCATCAGTAAATGAGTAAACTTTGTGTCGTCCTACGTTCTCCAACACTTCATCCATGAAAGGTGTAGGGAACGGGTCATGTAGGCATGCATCGTTCAACTTCCTCAAGTCGATGCATATCCTTATCCCTCCTTGTTTTTTATCCTGAACTACCATTGGAATTATCCAATCTGATTCTTACATTGGTTCTTTGATTCCAGCTTCAAGCATCCTGTTGATCTCAAGTTTGACTTTCTGCTTATATATCAGGTTCAATCTGCATGGTCATTGTTTGATCGGTCTCGCTTCAGCTCTGAGTGGTATATTCATTTCTCCTAGCTCCCCTACTATACCCTTCATCTCTGTAAATGTTTTGGGAAGTAGGTTGTTGTATTTGCACAATAACTCTGTTATGCTTTCTATTGTTTGCTCATCCCAGTAATCTCCAATGCTGGCCATTTTGGGATTCTCTACTGTCCCAATGTTGACTTTTTTCACCTTGATCAGCGCAGCAATGACTTCTGATTCTATAGGTGGAGCTTCTACTTCTCTTTCACCTTCTGCTTCCTCGATCTGAATATCGCGCAGATCGTCTTCATCCAGTGCTTCCTCTTACACATGGTAACATGACAACCGTTCTTTGACTGTCTGTTTGTTCCGTTGTTGTTCTTTTGTTATGAGTTCAACTTCTGGTTCCTTAATGAATACCATCCCTCTTATCTATTTAATAGTTGCATCGATGTTGGGGTTCTCATGCTCGAATGAGAAAGTGACTATAAAATTTTGTTGCAATACCATCCAGGTCGCAGTGCCTTTGTACAGTTCTTGGTCTATGTATCAGTTTGTCGGTATGCCCTCTAGAGTGTGTATGAAATGATGAGGCCATTCTTCTAGGGGTGTCATTTTCCACAATGTTCGGCACTTATCCAAGTGTTTCATTGGTGCCCCCTGTCCATCATACTTTTGTTGCTTGTTGTTTTTCTATTCTGCGCCGAACCTTATGCGCATTAACCGTTTACATTGGTACCAATCTGTGATTGTTTCTTTGTGTGTGCCCCACCATCTTGCAGGTGTGGCCTTGAGTGCTATATCAAGTGCTAAGAGTCTCTGATTCTCTACAACTTCATCCTTGTACAATGCCAAGTATACTTCTAGATCATTTACTCTGTGAAAACTGGGTGGTTCCCTTATCTCCGTGCCTACCCATCTTATTGCGCAGTCTATTCATGCACATCTTCTCGTGGAAACTTTGTGTAGCCTTTGTTGCTAGTTTTTTAAACTGGTATCTGAGTTTGTTGCAAATGAAGTAATGCTCCGCCAATTGATTATCCCATCTATAGTTGGGTTAACGTAATCCTCATCGCACGCTGTTGTTCTGTACAACTGGTTGATTATCTCTAATTCTAAGCAAGTGGGTTCTACAAACCTTTCCCCTTCTGATGGGTCTAATGACGCAATGATCATGTATTCTCCTGACTCAAATGTCATTTTTTGTGTCTTCCAGTTGATTATGGCCTGGTTGTCAAACGCCCAATCCAAAACAAGCAACGCTGGATATGGTGTTGTGTCGTCCACTATTTCAATCACTTCAAAGTGTGCTTTAGTGCGCACTCCATTCAGGTCTACTGTCACTCCTTTTAGTCTACCGATTGGTAGGACTCTATGTTGGTTGTCTAGTTTCAATTGAATAGGTGAATATCCTAATGTGGGCCCTCCTATACATTGCCATATCTTCTTTGGTAATAAATTAACTTCAGATCCTAGATCCAGTATGATATATCACATGTTGAAATCTCCGATGTTGGCATTCAACCTGAATTCCCTACTTGTTCTTCTCCTTGTATGTAGGTGATTAACTGTTTTTTGTTCTAGTTTGCCTTCCGTCTCTATACTACATCTTTCTAATATGTTTTGCAATATTTTGCAAGGTATAGAAACTTATGTTCTTCCAAGCCAATGTGAGAAAGTCTTTTATTTAGAGGTCCCAGGTAAAGCAGGTTGGTCGTACATTGTTAGATATGATCCAAGAGGAAGGCTTGTAAAGTATAATCTACCAGAAGAAGATGATATTGAAGAATAAGATGGAGAGGAGCATGAGGTAGATGTACCGTCAGATGAAGAAGTCAAAGAAGTTGAGCCAGATGTAGATGAAAATGTTCTCGATGATGATATTGACGATGATATTATCGAAATTAACATTGATGATGATGTTTATATGGCCAATCCTTTCAATGTTGATTCTGAACTAGATGATACAAATATAGAATTGGATTAAGAAGAAGATGATGAATGATATTGCAAAAATGTTTAAATGTAGGAGGTATGTGATTATATCTTTTATATGGTTTATTCGCTTTAAAGTATTTATTTATATGGGTTAATGATCATTGTCGTCGTCATTGTTATCCCCTATCCTAGTGATAACTAAGGAGATAATGTCTCAAGGCCTACAGGTCCTAGACATGGAGTTTCGAGATCCGTATGACTTGAGCATGGCCCCGGAGGGCCCCTTTTTTCTTTAATGCAGTCCAATTATCAACAACAACAATATCCATCCCACCAGCCTGGTCCTGAAGTAGTAGTAAGTCTTGCTCCATGAGGTAATGAGTCTGAGTATCATGGCATGTGTCACTATGATTATTGAAGCACTTGGATACGTTGCAATGAATTCTCCTTCATTTCATAACGTTTGCTTGGAAATTATTCTATTTAACTTGTTCATACCTGGTTGGGTGACATGATGCCCTAGTAAGTTAGTCTCCCTTTAGGATGGGTTACCAGTGGGTGGGTCTATGAAAGGTCATCGTCCACTCCCTCCATACTTACCACTTTCCATCTTTATTCCTCTCATTTTCCCCTACCTTTGTTTGGGCATTTGGATTTGCCACACTAGGAAGGGTTGTACCTTGCCTTGTGGGAAGAAGGGGCTAAAGACCCAGAGGGTAAAAGTAGCTGGCAAGAGTTAAAATCCAAACGAAACCTTTGAGATGCTTCACCCATGGATTCCCGAGAAAGCAATAAAAGGATTCTCATTAAGAAAATGGAACCCATAAGATAAGTAAACACTCAAGGTATTAGTTGGTGGATGGGAGGTCTCATCATGAGCCGACCTATTATG
>JASDQU010506687.1:108081-121769 GCA_032191745.1 Picea mariana
ACATCATTAACACTCCCAGCAAGATTAATAGTAATTGGTTTCTTTTCAACATGTCTATCAGCAGTTGGAAGTTTGGACCCTCGTTTATTTTTCTTCTTCTTAATCTTCCTTTTCTTCTTCTTCTTATCCACCGGGTTACTAGCTTGAGATCTTTCACTCGGCAAAGAAGATGAAATCAAAGAAGACCTTTCAAGTGAAGAACGTGAAGAAGATCTTACTGGTGAAGACAATGAAGGATCAACATGAGTTTGATGCTCTTGGGGTGAAGTGTTTACAACTGAAGCACTAGATGCATTCGGGATTACCTGAGTGGAGAGCCATACCGGTAATCCAATTATGAGACCTAGAAATCTCAAAGTAGCGATGTGAGGAGGGCCAATGTTTTCATAAGAAGGAAACACAAAAGGTTCCCCTGGAAAAGGGATTCCCTCATTGGTCATTCTGAGAACTGATGCCATTAAATAAAGATCCAACCTAGAGTCCACTAGGGAAAACAAACAACACACGCTAAAAATCTAGTAAGCAAACAAGCAAACAAAAACTTCTTATAATGAATGCATTAATTGGTTATGAAATCCAACGTCGCAGGAACAATGTAAGAAGGGGTTGAGATAGAGTGGGTGGAAAAGTTACGTTGATGACCTGCTTAATGAACTTACACCTTGGTGCAAGATCCCACACATAAACGTGGGTATACCCTCCAAGGAGCTCTAGTGAGTTTGGCCAATGTTGATTCCAGGTACCGTGGAGACTTGCCCCTCCACAGTCACCTCGTGTAAATACCCTAGACAGATAGGCCACTAAGGTTACCAATGACTATAGTGATTCCCAGGGGAACAATTGATAGTTCGATCCATGCACAAAGGTAGGGTATCTAGCCCAAAATCAACTTGAAAAGCTTCCATTCATCATTGTGTGTATACCTTCAAGCAACCCCCATAATACGTGCAATCTCTACACCAAGACCAAAAAAGAAGGGTGAGTAACTCTGTTAGTCCTAATTCGACCTCATGATTGACCATTGTGTTAGAAGGGCTTCCTAGGACAAAATGTAGCAATTGGATTTGAACTCTTCCTATCACAAGATACTATATTTTTTTTCAGCTTTGGAAAGTTATCTTTCACACCTATCCCAAATCTCTACAATTAATCTAATGTATGTTTTCTACCAGAAAATATAAAAATGTCTAATCAATTTTTATAAGCACTTTATTTTTAAGGCTATTGTTATTCAAGAGGAAAATGGCGCAGACTAAATGATGTTTTGACCGACTCTAAACAATGCAAAGAAATGAGAATGCAAATATTTCACTTCGATGAAAGCTATATTACGAGAAGGAGAAAACGTTTATCATTCCCATATGCACAATGTCCCAAAATTTTATTAAACTAATCAAGATCAAGATTCTCAAGAAATGAGCAAAAGAGACTATACACCAATACACAATTCTTGGCCCCTCCTGGCCATGAGGGAGGGGAAATTTCAGAATTCAAGACCAAAAAATGCCAAAAATCATGCAATTTCGCTACTTCAAATGCAAAGATGCCCCCAATCTAATGCAAAGAAAGAAAGTAAAACTTGTAAAAGGATGAAGAAGGGATTTCAATCCCTTAAATCCAATCAAAAGTCTTACACTCATAAAACAATCAAATGTTGGCACCAAAAGTTCTTCCCAGGTGATCAAAGAAAAACTGGGAATCAAAAGAAAAAAAATACCTAATCCAATAAATTCTACAGGAAACGTCTCAACCCAGCAGTAAGGTACAATACAGTGATTTGAGTTTTCCACAAGCTAGTTATGGGATAGGATGTGCGATTCCACACTGGCCTAAACAGGTAGGGTGCGGTGATCCAGGGACGTCGTAGGATGCATATGGGATACAGTGCGATTATTTCTGTAAACAAAGAAAAATTGGAAAAAGGATAAAGAGTCTACATGAACTTTCAGATCCAGAGAGTTTGGATGGATCCCCACATACTCAGAGACTGGATTAAAATGAAAGGAGGTAGGCTAAATGAAAATAGATAGCAAAAAACCACAAATAGGTCAACTCCCCAGTATGGTCGCCAATTTTTTTATTGGATAAATCGGTGAATGCGGACATAAACTAATCTCCCTAGATCCACCTAAATCTAGAACAAAACAAGACATGACATTACACTTTCCCTAAGATTTAATCATTAAGTTTACTAACAAATAAGAGATGAGTGACATACCTTTGAATATCGCTTCCTTATATCTTTGTTGTCCTCGCTCCGCTCCGATTCTCTTGTAATATCGGATCTGCAATGACACAAACCAACCAAAGTGAAAGAAATAATAGTATATTCAATGAAATAGTATACATGTGATCAAGGAATCATGTAATAAAATGAGAATAATTTTATGGGAAAGAAACATACCACTCTATCATATTAAGTAAAAGTGGAAGATACAACCAAACCGCCTTGATGTTGCAAGGTTCCCTTTCGATGGCCCTTTGCTCCAACACACGCATTTGCTCCAAAATTGCATGAAGAGGATCCACCATCACTTGATGGATAGATGAAGGCCTTGAGCATCAATTGAAATAGAATCCCTCACACAATTCTCAACCTATTCCTTCATTGATTCCTTGCTTGATCTTGCTTAACCTTTTCCATGAGAAATCCATCATTATGTAGGAGAAAGAGAGATAGTTAAAGAGATTACGATGATCCCACCATATCAGAGAAGCGAGTAGGATCCAAACCATATGGATGCCACCTCATATTCTATAATATCCCTTCTATAAATTTCGTGAACTTCGAACTTTTCTCAGTATTTCATTGTCGTCGCACCCTAGCTATAGTGCAGCCTACAGAAACGTCGCAAGCTAGTTTCATGACAGCCTGCGATGATCAGAAATTTCCGCACTATACCTTATGGCTGGCCTACGACGGCCTTCTAAAAGCAAGTTTTGTTGAAGAGGGAGCTATTCACTTTTCTCATGAAGAAAGGTTATTTTGGAAGCCTGAACACATGTTGTAGAAACATCACTAGGGTGACTAAAATAATGTGTAACAACCCCGACGCTCTAAAGAGGTACTGTGCAAGGATTCACCAATTCAGTGTTTGGGAGAAATAAGGTATGATGTAGTAAGAACCTCTGAAATCCAAAGTTATGGAGCCCCAAAGTCCCAAAGTTCCAGATAAGTACACATCATCTAAGTGCTTGGTCATAGCCCTTGGTCCTATGCGACTTCAGTCGAAATAAAAGGGGGTTAGTTCTCAAATTGATGTTTTCAAAGACAAAAGAGGGCTAGAAAAAGGAATTTTTGGGGTTTCGAGTTGCACAGACATATCCCTAAAGATGTAAAGAAGGCATGTGTACTTTATGAGAGGATCTAGCATGGGTCCAAGAGCCAATTCGGCTCTGAAGAAGAAGAACAATTGTATAGAGATTACCTTCCAAGCAAGACAATTTTAAAATATTCATAACTTCTTGCTCAAAACTCAGAATTGAGCAAGGGAGAAGTCATTGGAAATATATTGGATAGTAGAACATAACTTTTCACCCAAAATATTAATTTGAACAGTGAATTTCTCAAAAAATTAGAAGAAATAAGTCATATGTATTATTGAACCAGAATGGTTCATATTTTTCATGAAATTGTTGAGTCAGTTAGCGTGACAAAGTTTTGTTGGCTGCACATTTTGCAGAGTTAACAAAAACTAGATCAAACTCGAATTAGCATAGAGTGCATAGGGATGGAAGAGACACAGGGGGATTACAGTCAGGAAGATGAGATCATAGGAATGGATGTCCATTTTGGTATTGAAGGAACAAACTCTAATGGACATGGAGAGGGAAAGGATGAAAACTTGAATATGGCAGAAATCATTAGAAATTTGCAAAAATATGTCCAAAGTCACAAGGTTGATAATGAAAGGCTTATGAAAGATAAGGAGCAGCAGGAAGATTTCAACATGAATTTAATGCAAAGCCTAGATAGAATTGAAAATAAATTGGATAAGTAGAATGGCTCAAGTAAATCAGGAAGTCATAGGTCTCCTGATGAGAAAGGAAGATCAAGGATTTCTAGAAGACATCACCATCGCTCCCAAAGGCATTCCAATAGGAGAGTTCCTAGTAGCTTCAGTTCATCCCTTGTCATGAATAATCAAAAGAGGTCTAGGGTGGATGAAATATGAAGAGAAATGAACAAAATCAAACCTCCTACATTTGATGGTGAGCACAAGAAGGATGAAGATGTTGAGACATGGCTGCTAGGCATGAGAAAATATTTTCAATTGCATAATTATTCTTCTCATGTAGAAGAAAGAATTGTTATCTACCATCTCAAACGAAAGGAATCCATGTGGTTGGATCAAATTGTGCAGGTACAACACATAAAAGAGAAAAATGTTATTTGGAAGGAATTCAAGAAGTATTTTGAAAAGAAATACTTGACTAAGAGATACTATGAAAAGAAAATGAAAGAGTTATTTGAACTCAAGCTTAGAAGTATGACCATTGATGAGTATGAAAGAAGGTTTTTGGAATTATTGAAGTATGTCTCCTTCATCAAGGATGAGACCATTAAGATTCAAAGGTATCTGAGTGGGCTTCCATCTTTCATCAGTGACAAGATTCTGGGATATTGAAAGAGACCATAAGGCGAGCTAAATGCATATATTATCAACAAAAAGGAAAGCCAATTTTCCAAAAAGCTTGGGAAAACAAGAAGATATTCAATATGGAACAGAGGAAGAAGGGGAATAAGCCACCTTTCTTCATAAATAGTCATCAGGGACAACTAGCTTCTAGAGATCCCATAGTGATTGAGACAAGTGGGAAAAGGCCACCCATTCAATGTTGGGGTTGTAAAGGAGATCATTTGTATAGATATTGTCCTCACAGAAGTGACAAAGTGAGAGTTTTTCACAATGTACAAGAAGTTGAAACAGTGGATGACATTGGCAGAAATGTACCAAGGATCTATGCATCCTTGGACAACAAGCAAGAAGAATTTCAATCACACATGATTGAAGTGGAAGGTATGATCAACAACCAAACCATTGCAATTTTAATTGATTCAGGAGCTAGTCATAGTTATATATATCCTAATGTGGTGGAAATATTTCATTTTCCAAGAAGCAAGCATGGGAAATCTTCGTTGGTGCAGCTAGCTACCAGAGCTAAGAGAAAATTTAATGAGTTAGTTAAGTCATGTCTAGTGGGAATGAATGTGATGAGAACCAAGGAAGATTTGAACATCTTTCCTTTAGGTTCCTATGACTGTCTAATTGGGATGGATTGGTTGGACCAACACCATGTTGTCTTAGACTATCATAGCAAGGCATTTACTTTCCTAAATGAGGAAGGGAACCTAAGGACAGTCCAAGGAATTCCCAAGCTATTGGAGAAATGTCAGCAATGTAGCTGAAGAATTTTTACAAAAAGGGTTGTCAAATATTTGCAGCCCATATGGAAGAAACACCTAAGGATAAGGTGTCAAGTATTGAAGATTATGTAGTCCTAAAGGAGTTTGAGGATGTGTTTAAATAAATAGCAGGATTACCTCCTAAAAGAGATATTGATTTCTCTGTAAATATCATGCTTGGAGAAGCTCCAGTATCCAAGACTCCTTACAGGATGAGTACAACAAAACTAAAGGAGTTGAAAATGCATCTTGAAGAGCTTCTGAAGAAGGGATACATATGCCCAAGTGTGTCACCTTGGGGTGCCCCAGTTTGGTTTTTTAAGAAGAAGGATGTGACATTGAGACAGTGTATTGACTTCAGGCAATTGAACAAAGTAACTATAAAGAATAAGTATCATTTTCCAAGGATCGATGACCTCTTTGATCAGTTGAAGAATGCAAAAATATTCTCAAAGATTGATCTTAGATCAAGTTATCATCATGTAAGAATTAAAGATGAAGACATCAACAAGACTATTATCATAACAAGGTATGGGAATTATGAGTTCACAATGGTGCCATTTGGGTTATCAAAAGCACCAGCTATCTTCATGTGTTTAATGAATGGTGTTTTCAGAGAGTACTTAGATAAGTTTGTCATTGTCTTTTTGGATGACATCCTTATATTTTCCAAGTCGAAAGAGGAACATGAGAAACACTTAAAGATGGTACTACAAGTTTTAAGAGATCATCATTTGTATGCCAAATTGAGCAAGTGCTCATTTTATCAAGACCAAATTCATTATTTGGGGCATATCATATCTGAGGAAGGGATCGCAGTGGATCATGAAAATATTGAGGCCAATAAAGGATGGTTAACGCCTAGGAATGTGACAGAAATCAGATCCTTCATGGGTCTCGCTGGCTACTATAGAAGATTTATTGTAGGATTCTCAAATACTACACACCCAATTACCTCCTTGCAAAAGAAGGGAGTGAAGTTCCAGTGGTCATTGGAGTGTGAAAAGAGCTTCCAGCACTTGAAGAAATTATTAACCAGTGCTCCAAGTCTAAGGATTGCAAATCCAAATGAATACTTCATTATATGTACAAAAACATATAAAGAAGGACTTGGTGGAATCCTTAGTCAGAATGAATATGGTGTATGTTATGAATCAAGGAAGTTGAAGGAGCATGAGAGACACTATGTCACTCATGATTTGGAGTTGGCAGCCATATTGCATGCCTTGAAGAAGTGTTTACACTACCTCATGGGAAAAAGGTTTGAGTTGAGGACAAAACATAATGGTCTGAAATATGTATTTGATCATCCAACATTAAATATCAGGAAGAGAAGATGGTTGAAATTTCTTAGTGAGTATGACTTTGATATAAATCATATCAAAGGGAAAGAGAAAAAGGTGGTTTATGCACTCAACAGAAGAGTATGTGAGTTGCATGCTACGACCATCAGCACGTGTCAATATGATTTGAAGGGAAGAATCTCAGAGGCTGCAAAATCATATTTTCATTACATGGAATTAGTGGAAAAATTACAGCAAGGTAATTTGCAGCAAAAAATTGAAGATTACAAGCTGGGAATTGATGAAATTTTCATGTACATAAACATGATTTATGTACCTAATTCTTAGGAATTCAAAATTATGATACTGAGAGAAATGCATGATGTGCCTTATGATGGGAACCTAGGGTATCAAAAAACTATTACAACTATCAAGAGCCAATATTTTTGCCCAAGCATGAAGAAAGAAATTGTTGAGTACATTGTCAAATGTTGGGAGTGTCAAAAAGTCAAGGTTAAGCATAGGCACCTAGGTGGTTTGCTGCAACCATTACACAGTCTTGAGTGGAAGTGAGAAGTAGTGAAAATGGATTTCATCACCAAGCTTCCCAGAACAAAAAAGCAGCATGATTATATCATGGTAGTGGTGGACAAGCTTACTAAAGTTGCCTATTTCATTCCAGTGAAGCTCATTCACAAGGAAACTAACGTTGTTGATATTTATATGAGGAAAGTAGCTCGATTTCATGGTATATCCAATACAATTATGTCTGACAGAGACCCAAATTTTACCTCAAAGTTATGGAAATGTTTATTTAAAGGATTTGGAACAAATCTGAATTTTAGCACAACTTATCATCCAAAATCTGATGGATAAACAGAGAGGGTGAACTAAGTGATTGAAGATATGTGGAGGATGTACGTGATGGATAAACCATCAAAATAGGAAGACTATCTACACTTAGTAGAATTTTCTTACAACAATGGGTACCAAGCATCTCTGAAGATGAGCCCATTTGAGGCACTTTATGGAAGAAAGTGAAAAACACTTGTAAGTTGGGACAACCCAGCAAATAGAGCAGTAGTTGGGCTATAGTTGCTCAGGGAAATGGCAATAGATGTCAAAAATAAAGAAGAATTTAAAGGCTTCTCAAGACATGCATAAAAGCTATGCTGATAAGGGCAGAATTCACAGGGAATTCTGTGTAGGTGATCATGTATTCCTGAAAGTGAAGGCCAACAAAAGTTCCCTGAAATTGGGAAATTTTTCCAAGTTGACAGCTCATTATTGTGGGCCATTTGAAATCCTAGAAAGGATTGGGCATGTAGCTTATATTCTTGCATTACATGCATCTATGTCTATTCATAATGTATTCCATGTATCATTGCTCAAGAAGTATATACTTGATGCTAATCATGTTATTGATCGGAATGTGATTTAGGTGGAGCAAGAAGGCGTTTTTCAACTTCATCTGGTATGCATACCCACATCTTTTTGAATATTTTTGAAAATCATTATGATAATATGTAAATAAGTTTCACTGAGGACAGTGCAAACATAAGGGGAGGTGATTATAATACCCCAAGGTCGAGCCCCAACCTAATTGTAAAAAATTTTTGTAGGCTGGTGAGCCAAGTGATTACAAGCTAGGAGGATTATGTGATAATTAGGATAGAAAGCCTAGATGCTAAGGTCAGTGAGCCTATTTTTGTATATGTAAACAACCATATCATTAATATAATTCATCGTTGCATGTAGATCGACCATGATAAAAGAGTATGGGGGACTAAGCTCCACTAGGAATGGAAAGGGAGGGCTAAGAGCCTAGGAAAGGGGCTAAGCTAGAGGGCTTATCTCAAAAAACAATATTATATTATTATTTCTTAAAGACTATGGTGAGGATAATTGCTTTATCCTAAGTCTCATGGAAGAGGGAATGAATCCCAAGTGGAGAGAAATGAGCTCCAAGATATCCATGTGTCAATCATGGCGCATGCAAATATAGGTGGGGGGAAATAGTTTGTTTTTCCATCCTTTCCCCATTCACTCGTGGACTCACACACAGAGCCATCCCCTCCATCCTCGACCCCTACAACTTGCACACCCCTTTGGAACCAACAAGCACCTTGAGTTATCCCGTGATTTTCCTGATCCTATACCATGCCTTAACAGTTTGTTGTTGCTTCTATCATATGTTCTATACTCGAGCTTTGTTTCTTCCATCACCTTACTCAACTAACTAAAGAGCTAGACTAAAGAAGTAGGTTTTCAGGCTTGTGGTTTGAAGAGGTAGGTTGTTAGGCCCGTGGACTGAAGAACCAGGTTGTCAGGACTGTAAGAAACTCTCTCCATGTGAGAGAGGTTGTTGGGAAAGTGATTTTCCTAGAGGGATCCCAGCGGCAACAATAGTGCTCTGAGAATTCTTGTTTAGACTGTTGTTGAAATCCTATAAGGGAAGTGGGGCAGCCGAAGTACTATTGAGAAGAGAAGGGGCACACTTCTTGGGGTGGGATAGGCATGTGGGGAATGAGAGGTTGTAGGTTGTTAGTGTGAGTTGGCTCATGGGGCGAAATCCTTCCTGTTGATTGTGCAACTTCCAATTGTCTCAGCCTAGCCTAGGAATCCCTTTACTCGGATGGAGTTTAGTCCCAACTCGTGGGTGACCCAATGCTGAGAGTGATGAGCAGTGTGGTCTAAGGCTGGGAGGTTCGTGGAAGGTCTGCATGCAATTGTTGGTCTTATATAAAAAAATAAGTAACAATTATGTGTTCATTTGCATGTTGTGTATTTGCACATGTCTTATATCTATGATTTTTTCATGTATATGTTGTATGTATAGGATTACTATTATTTCCGCATTAATATGTGTATTAGCATAATGTAATTGTTTGTTAATTTTTATATGTATGAAGTTTTTCAAGAGTTTCCGTGTTCCATAGCCCAATGGGACTATTGCAGGATATGTACATTTTTGTATATCAGAAACATGAGAAGTTCTCAATGTGGCAGTCCCTGGCCTGGGAGGCCTATGGTGTGCTACAAGTTTGGTTTCAGAACATAGAAAGAATGTTTTACAGAGTAGCATGGCCCGGCCTAGTTGGATGGGGATGTTACATTTCTGGTAGCCTTGTTCAACTCTTTGAAATCCACACATAGCCTCCATTTCCCATTATTCTTTGGGACAATAACTAGAGAAGAGACCCATTCAGTTTCTAAGATTGGATATATGAATCCAACATCTAACAACATTTTAAGTTCCTGTTTAACTATGTCTTTCATTGCAGGGTCCATCCTCCTTTGGGGTTGTCTAATAGGTTTGCAGT
Organism: Picea mariana; assembly: GCA_032191745.1. Classification (NCBI taxonomy): domain Eukaryota; kingdom Viridiplantae; phylum Streptophyta; class Pinopsida; order Pinales; family Pinaceae; genus Picea; species Picea mariana. The sequence continues at coordinate 118,095 of JASDQU010506687.1, forward strand.
ACTCCTTGATATAAATATGGTGAGTACAAATAGAAGGATGGATGTCTTTCATGTCCTTATAATCCCATGCAAAAGATTCAATATTTATTTTTAACAAATCTAATAACTTTTGTTCTTGCTTACTAGTAAGTTTATTGCTAATTTTGAGTGTTTTGTAGGGTTGATCTCTATAGTTTTAATAGAGGATCTTCTATATTAGTAGTGAAAAAATATATCCATAATTCTATTTTATTTTTAGTGGAAGTTTCAGATTTGTTCTTATCATTTATCCCTTTTATTTTTACATCAATTGGATATTGATTTTGCAGAAAATTTTCAAGGAAAGTATCTTCATCAATTGTACTATTGGCCAAAGTTGTGTCGATTCTATAGATGGGATAGGCAGTTGTTTATGTCAGATATTATTCTTCCTCTACCCATATAGGGAGGTTTTATGTTATTAAATCTTGGATAGGAGGATAAAGAACAATCTTCTTTTGGGACAAGCCATCGGTTATAGTCATGTTTCCTGCCCTACAACCAATATACACATCTGTTGTGGCCAGCCAATGCCTTCCCAAAATAAGAGGGCATCCATTGAATTGAGACTTGTTTTGAAGGACTAAGAAGTTAGTAGGGTACTCCCAAGAATCAATAGAGATTATGACATCTTCTATCATCCCTTTAGGTTTGACTATGGATCTTTCTGTAAGCTAAAGGATAGTGGGGGTATCTCTCAAGGATCCTTGAACGTTGAGTTTTAGCATAGTATCTTTGGTCATAATATTGATGGTTGCCCCTAAGTCTATGAGAGTATTCTAGATCAAGTTTTTATTGATGTGAACATTTATTAGGGTGCTTCCTGGATCCAAGCATTTAGGTACAATTAACTTCCCAAGCATAAGGTCAGCTAGTTGTCCTATAACATTTATGGTGGGGACATCCTTTCTTTTCCTCCCTGGCCTTGTAATGCACTCTTCCTTGATAAACCTATTGAAATAGGTACATCCTTGAGGGCTTGTAGGAGAGGTATTTTTATACACAAACTATTAAGCTCTCTAAAATTTCTTTATCCTCGGATATATAACTTTTCTTTCCATTTAATATTTCAATATAAGGAGGAGTTTGAGGTGAGGCAATATCTTCTTTCTCAGATTCTACATATTTTATGATCTTTGCTTGTTGTTGTAAGACTTTTCGTGATCTAATATTGATCTCCTGTACTTGCAAGGAATAAGTACAATAAGTTGTTTCATTGTTGTATAAAGGTTGAACGTGCTTGTTATTCGGATTTGGATAAATTTGAGTAGGTAACCAAGGTTGCTTAGGAGGAACACTATTTTGAGTAGTGTTGTTAGTTTGAGGAGGAGAAGGCATTAATGCAGGTTGCTAAAAAATTTGCGGCATCCATCCTTGTAGAGGTTGACTCCACTGATGGATTGATTTTGTTGTATGTTAGGGAAAGATTGGTATAGAGGAGGAATTGGTGGTCCTTGATATTGCCAAGGATTTGTGTTTGTCCAAGGAGATGGATTGGGATTATACCATGGTTGAGGAGACATTTGAGAATTATATGCACCAAAATTTTAGCAAGATTGAAGTTCAAACCTGTTTGGAAGGGTCTTGGTGCTCCAAGCCTCCTTTGATTGATGAAGTATAGTGATTCCACATTCTCCTCTACTCCTCGAAATGTAGCTTCAAATCCTGGCAAAGAAAGACATTTGTTAGTTGGATGATTTTCTTCAAAAATACCACAAACATATATAAGATCTAGAGGGCACTCATTTCTAGGATGTTTTTTAGTGCATTTAGGACAATAGACAATCAACGCCTTCTTAGCTTCCTCCTATTTCTTTTTTATCTACAAGGTATCCATTTTCATGGATAAAGAATGTAAAATATCGGTTTTCATATCTTCTATTAACCCTCCTAATTCATTATTTATATGAGATGTAGGGTTAGAAGATTCAGGTACCAAACCTCTATTGCTTCTACCTTTCTTCCTTGAAGACCTTGAACGGTTATTGAATATTGTTTTGGCGGCATCATAGTCCAACTAATAGATATCTCCATTGGATAGGATATTCAATGTTTCCATCAGATCTTCTCTTATGCCTCTAAGTAAGACAACTTTGAGTGAGTCTTCATCGCAGTTTTAAGCTCTTTTGTAGCTTAACTAAAATCTCTCTTCAAAGTCTTCTAGATATCCATTAGGTCCTTCTGTCATTTTGAAAATCTCAATCCTTGTGTCCCTTGCTCTGCAATAGTCTCTCAATCTCTCACTTAAGGTATTTTTTATTTGATCCCAAGTTATGATACTATTTCCCTCCAGGCTCATAAACCATCAAGGTAGAAGGAAAAAGTTTGAGATTCTCTTCATCAGTAGTATAATCATATGTCCTGCATATTACTTGAAACTCAAACAAGAAAGTTTCAGGATCTTCGGAAACAAGTGTTGAAAGATTAATTAATTATTGAAAGAATAATTAATTGTTGAAAGATTAATTATTGTAAGGATTAATTAATTATCGCAGGGATAATTAATTATTGAAGTGATGATTAATTATTGCATGTCATTAATTAATTATCGAAAAAAATTAACTGTCAAAAGTTTAAATGTTTCAAGATTGGCTTTCATTGATGTCAACCCTTAAACAAAGTTGCATGTCGAAACAAAGTGGCAGTAAACAAAAGATAACAAGTTGCATGTGAGTTGCATGTCATCATGAATTGCATGGCAGTTGCACGTAATTAAGAAATTTCTCTTTAAAACACAAAGAAGAGTCGATTTCAAATCACTTTTGTGTAATCACTTCTGAGAATACAGGTTGGAGATCTCAGGCAATGAGTCGAAGACAGAGAAGTCTAGTGAAGTAAGGAGTTTGCAGGAGCCAAGAGTACGAAGAAGGGGTTTCATACAGGAATTCCCTGAGTATATTTGCGGGTTTTAGGAGGAAAAGCATGGACATCCATGGCCTGCAATGAAGAAAAGCATAGATGCCCGTGGGAATACAGTACACACAGTCGTGGACATGTGAGGAAAATTTGTGAAGATCAGGGATCGAAAACTCAGGTCAGCTACAGGATTGAAGGTGTGTCTTTCTATGTGTGTTAGGGTGAGTATTCTTAAGAAATCAGGAACATGTATGTCTCAGTGATTCATAATCAATTAATTTGGGGAATTCTCTTGTGGATCTTGGTATGAGGTGTGTGTGGTTCAATTCTTGATGAGATATTGATATCAGTAAAAGCAGCGGGAATATCATAGATAGAAATCGCAACAGGTTATCAGTGACAGAGGTAGTGACAAATTGGTCTACATTTATATTTCAGGTTGGTTGGATGGGGCAAGGAAAGGGGTTTGAATGATGAATGTCCTTACTATCAATTAATAACTGAGTTATAATAGATTTTGTCACCTTCATTAAAAATGTTGTATTCTAATTAATTATTCAATACATTTATTATTTTCTTCAATCAATTTTTTTCATACTAATCTATATATTTTTCATTTCCATGACTCACATATTACTTATTGATGTAATCTTCCACAAACCAATACAATTGTTATGCATAGTGTTCCTTTGTATCTAAATTATGCATTGATTGTTATAGATAAAGGCCCTTAATCCATTGGGCACTTTCTCTTATCACACTTCCTTCTATTGACCTTTGTGCTCATTGCTCACTCTTAGA